>CAKAIZ010000026.1:42500-225688 GCA_916610145.1 Eristalis arbustorum | reverse complement strand
AAGACGAAGAGCAGAAGAAATTGACAAGAACCGAAACCTAAAATCGACCAAGATGACAACAGAAGAAGCATCCGTAGCAGTAAGTCCCCTTATACTTAGCATAGATCCACTAAAATACCTGAATAATCTTCCTACCTATGATGGAAGTAGTGATAATCTGCATAATTTTACTGATTTGGTAGATAGAATACATCGACCCTCAGCAGGTATGACGATGTAGGGCAACATTTTTTCTTCGATATCATCAAAAACAAATTGGTAGGAAAGCTAGGGAAGCTATTGAGATAAATAATAGCGTCAATAAATGGGAAGACTTGAAAATATTATTTTCCCAATACTTTGGTGATAAAAAAACAACTGAGCAACTTTACGATGATCTTAGAAGCCTATTATTAGAAATCACTGCCACGAATATTATAATAGTATCAAGGTCATTTTGAGGAGACTTAACAATAAAACTAGGACTGTTAGACCCCATAACCCTATTGAAATAGAGCAGAATTGCAAGGCAGCTCTTCGGATTTTCATAAGTAAAATCCCAGAACCAATGAAGGGACTCCTGCATTGCAGAAACCCTTCAAATTTAGAAGAAGCCATGCAAATCCTGTCGGAAACAGGATATGCGTACTCGGCAGGTATCTCTGGAACAGGTAACCTCAGACAAGAACAGAACGGTAGATTCTATAACTCAGGTGATAGACCTTATAGCCAACAATCTAGAAGCATCCCAGATAGGAATCAGTTCAGAACAAATCAGACCAATCAGACTAGAACTAATCAATTTAGAACACATCAAAGCCAACAGTTTAGGACAAACCAAAGCAACCATTCTAGAAACCAGAACAACCAACCTGGCGTAAATCCGAGTAATCCCTTTAGAAACAATCATGGTATAGAACCAATGGACACGCTATCGGCCGTAACCAGGCAAGTAAATAAGCTAGAAGGAAATGAGGATTTTCGGAAAAGAAGCCCAATGGTAGATTACCCTATATAATCGTCGAGGCAAAAAATAATCACAGACTAAGAATACTGATCGATACGGGATCAGAGACCAGTATTCTCAACCCAGGTATATGTCATCCCAAGTGGCAGACGAAATTACAAAAGCCACTTAAAATTCTAACTACTAGCACACCCATTTATGTAAATAGAAAGGTAAAAATCCCGCTGTTCAAAGAATTTGGGAAACCAGGTAAAACAGCCGAAATTTTAGAATTTAAGTTCCACCACAACTTTGACGGGTTAATAGGGAACAACATTTTACTGCCAATTGAAGCCATTATTGATTTCCAGCGAAGAATTCTAACAGTAGATGGAAATGAGATTAACTTATTTTTCAACAAAGACGAGGAAGAAGTAACGTACGAGAAGTACAAAGAACAAATCCCCACCTTAGAAATCTACAATACAGAAACGAGTGTAGAACCCATTTTGAACCAAATACGCACGCAGCACTTAAATAAGGAAGAGAAAGAAGCTGTTATAAAATTAGTTACGCAATATTCAACAATTTTTTTCAAGAAGGAACCGACTTAATATTTACAAGTGCGATAAAGCATGAAATAAAGACGAAGAACGAAATTCCAATTTACACCCGTAACTATAGATACCCAGAGGTTCATCGAAAAGAGGTGGAATCCCAGATAAATGAAATGTTGAGGCAAGGAATAATTCGTCCTAGCAACTCGCCTTACTCAGCTCCAATCTGGGTCGTCCCGAAAAAAGTGGACGCATCGGGTCTGAAAAAATGGAGAATCGTTATCGATTATAGAAAACTCAACGAGGTTTCTATCGATGACAAATTCCCAATCCCTAACATTGACGACATCTTTGACAAGTTAGGGAAAGCCCAATACTTTACGACACTTGACCTGGCTAAGGGGTTTCATCAAATAGAGATAGCCAGCAAGGACATAAAGAAGACTGCATTCTCAACTAATAACGGCCACTTCGAATTCCTGAGGATGCCGTTCGGGTTAAAGAACGCCCCGGCAACATTCCAGAGAATGATTAATGATGTACTAGCCGAATATATGGGAAAAATATGTCTGGCTTATATTGACGACATAATAATATTTCAACCAGCTTACAAGAACACATAATTTCGATAAAGAAAGTGTTCGAAAAACTGAAAGAAGCTAACTTAAAAGTACAACTTGATAAAAGTGAATTCTTGAAAAAAGAACGGAATTTTTGGGGCACATCATCACAACGGAAGGTATCAAACCTAATCCGCATAAAATTGAAGCTATACTAAATTACAAACTTCCAAAGACCCAAAAACAAATAAAGGCGTTCCTCGGTATAACGGGCTATTACCGAAAATTATAAAGGACTACTCCAAAGTAGCGAAGCCCATGACCGTCTGTTTAAAGAAGGGAGCCAAAATTGATTTGAGTGACGCAGACTATAATCAAAGTTTCGAACTCTGAAGACCTTGATTACATCCGAACCAATACTTAAACGTCCTGACTTTAGTAAAAAGTTTACGCTTACGACAGATGCTTCGAATTATGCAATCGGTGCTGTCTTATCCCAAGATGGCCACCCGACTTGCTATGCTAGCCGTACTCTAAACAATCACGAAACAAATTACTCAACCGTTGAAAAAGAGTTGCTTGCCATAGTATGGGCAACCAAGTACTTTCGGCCTTATCTGTACAATAGAAAATTCACGATCAGAACAGATCATCGTCCATTAGTTTGGTTGAGCTCACTAAAAGAACCCAACACCAAGCTACAGAGGTGGAAGATAAAGCTTGAGGAATTCAACTTCGAAATAGAATACGTAAAAGGCAAGGATAACCAAGTGGCTGACGTGCTATCCGGGATGGAAATTTACCTCAACGAAAACAGAGATCAACGAAGTAATGAAAGTATAGAACAGTTGGACAACCAATCAATAGTCGCAACCATACACAGTGCAAACGAGGATAGTAGTAACCATATCCCAATAATAGACTCACCCGTAAACTTATATAAAACCCAGATAATTTTGAATACAACGAACAATTTGAATAGTCACAAAGTATATAATATATTCAAAAAAAGAAGAATTGTAATAGAATTAAGAGAATTCAAGGAGGATTTTATTCTAGACATCATGAAAAAGTTTTTGCCACACAATGGTATAGTTGCCATTTATTCCAATCACGATCACGTATTCGCAAAGTTTCAAGATGTGTATCTGAAATACTTCAGTAGAAATAAACTCCTAAGAGTAGTTAAATGCAGCAAGTTCCTAGGCGACATAGACGACGAGGAAAAGTTAGCACAGGTTATAACTCAAACACACAAATTACTCAATCATAGAGGCCATAAATGAGACATATGAGGAAATAAAAGATGTCTATTATGCCCCTCAACTTAAAGAAAGCATCCAAAGATTCATAAATAATTGCGAAGTCTGTAATAAGTCGAAGTATGAAAGACAGCCATACAAAATTCCATTGAAACTAACCGAGACACCAACAAAACCCAACCAAATCGTGCATATCGACATATGGTACGCTCACATAAATCTCATGTATGTCACAATGATTGACAAATTCACCAAACATGCCATGGTTCAGGAAATTAGACACAGAACCTGGGTGAATTACTAAAAACATTAAAAATCAGGTTTGCAACACTAGGGATTCCGCAAAGAATCGTCACAGATGGAGAAAGTGGGTTCTTGCAGTTTTAATCAGGGAATATCTCAAAGAAAATAATGTGGAATTACACGTAACCACACCATACAGGAAGACAGGGAATTCGGATATCGAAAGATTCCATTCCACACTAAACGAACATATACGAACATTTACAGCTGACGATAGTAATAGGGATACGTTGCGCATAAAGTTTTAAGAGCAGTAACTATATACAATAGAACAATTCACTCTGCCACACACAAAAGACCAATAGAATTTATTAATGGAGAAATAAAAAGTGAGGAATATCAAAATATTGTAGAATTAGTTAAGAAAAATAAAGAAAGGCGCATTAACAAGTTGAATAGAGATAAAACAGATGTAGACCTTAGAGAAAAAAAACATTTGTACTTAAAAAGTAGGAGCAGTAATAAACTCAAACCAGTGCACAAGAAATCAAACCCCGAAGTAATTGACCAAGACCATGTAAAAGATGAGAAAGGAAGCAAATTCTATAAAACACAACTAAAAACGTAGATATAAATATGAAAAAACGTAAAATTCCAGATACTAATACTACTTGCGACAGCGACAATAAGGACACAAGGACAAAAGATAGACGTACTAAATCTTGACAACGGACAGGGATATGTTACAATAAGAGACCAGCAGCTTCAAGTCATAACAAGCTACACAAAATTACTTCATTGTGTAAATCTCACCACATGGACCGAAAACTTAGACATAATCCAACTAAATAAATTACAATAACGAATACCCAGGCATTACACATAGTTTCAACATATTAGCTCAAGAAATAGAAAGTTTAGTGAATAAGCATCATCGTAAAGAGAAAAGAGGTTTAGCCAACTTCGTAGGAAACAGTTTAAAATACCTAACAGGAGTTATAGATTATGATGACGAGCAGGAAATCAAGCAAAGATTAGAAATAAATAGGGAAAATAACAAAATTGTAATTGACGGACTAAACAACCAAATTCGCATAAACCACCACTTTGACGAACTTGTAAACAATATAACAAGACATATAAATGGACAGCAACTAGCAATAAAAAGAGAACTGCAAGGTCTTGGCAATGCAATTAATAGGGAATTCTCAGAAATCGCCCACATGCAGCAGGCATTCCAAATACAATATGACATACAATTACTAACAGAACAAGTTAGGAAAGTAAAGGAAAATGTATTAGCAAGTCAACTTGGAATCTTGGGAAGGGATTTTCTGTCACCAAAAGAAGTAGAAAAGTTTAACATAACAATAAGTGGCCTGTCAAACATAAAAAGTTCTGTAATTAGTTATAATGATCAAATAATTTTTGTACTAATGCTACCAAATTACTCAAATGTTGAATACTTTAAGATAATAATCGAACCTGTACCAAATAAGAATAATCTAGAGTTAGCTACCGCTTACAGAGAATTTATAAGTGATGGAAAGCATAACTATTATAATGTAAATGGGACAATTAAAATAAAAGATTTAGATTTAGTTAAAGATTCTTGTATTTCCAAAATTTTTACTAAAAATCCCACTTGTAATTTTAAGAATAATACAAACATTGAAATTAAGCAGCTAACCAATAACATTGTAATAACCAAAAACATCCCATATACTCAAGTAACACATAATTGTCACAATTTTAGTGTAAACCTAATGGGTAATAATTTGATAAGATTCGAGAATTGTAAAATAAGTATAAACGATATAAAATATGAAAACTTCTTGATGTATGACAACTTTATTATACCAAACCTCAATAATGTAACCATAGGGAAAATTGAAATGAACTTTTCTGCAGAAGAAATTAATATAAAACACTTAGAGAATCGGAAAATGATAGAGGAAATTAAACTAAGGAACATCGCGCATGAACACGTAAATCTCGGGGTAACATCCATAATATTCATTATCTTAGTTGCAATCACACTATTATTTCGAAAAAAGCAGAAGCTGAGTAAGACTAATGTTCAAGTTGAAATAAAAAAAGTTGATTCTCCGGAGCAGAATCGTAAGGGGGGGGCGAGTTACGTCGGAGACTTCACTTCCGTCTCCACCCGGTAACCACATTCCTTTTGCACATCAACCACTCGCAAAGTGCATGGTCAACGGTTCGCGGATCATGTTCGCAAGCGCTTCCACCTTTGCGCTACACGCGCCGATACATGAAACCCTTAGCACATTCCTTCCCATAAACAAATTTATCCAAAAAGCTGTGTCAACAGTTTTATGTTTTAAATACCTGCAGAAAAGTTCAGTTCAGTGCAGTTGCACGCAGTCCTCTTTTAGTGTCGGATCGTTAGAAATAAATAAAGACAAAAAAAGAAAAAATAAAAAAAAAAACAAAGAGTTTTTTTTTATGCAAACGCACATTGAAAATCACAACTGGCGCAGTCGGTAGTTCTTGAGTACGTGAAAAGTGTTCGCCTAAGAACAATTATTAATTCGCGGTTAATATCAATTATTCGACTCAAGTAAACAGTACGCTCAAGTGCTAACAGTACGATCAAGTGCTCAATCTCGATTAAGATTAGTGAAGCGCACCAAACTACACTGAATAAGCGATTAAGTGAGTGAGTAATATTAGTGAGGCGCAAAAGAAAGCAAAGGAAAACTGTGCGGTAAATTAAAACACGAATCACAACAATATCTAAGTGAACCAAGTGCAACAGAATAAATAAATAAATTGTATAGATAAATAATAATGAAATAAACAAAAAAAAATAACAACAAAAAGGAACCAAACAAGCTGTCAAAACAACGTTATTTCTGTGACTAAAACATTTAAAAACTTGTACCGAAACAACAAAGGAAAAGGGAGATAAAAAGCAATCTGGACGACAAATTACGAAGAAGACGAAGAGCAGAAGAAATTGACAAGAACCGAAACCTAAAATCGACCAAGATGACAACAGAAGAAGCATCCGTAGCAGTAAGTCCCCTTATACTTAGCATAGATCCACTAAAATACCTGAATAATCTTCCTACCTATGATGGAAGTAGTGATAATCTGCATAATTTTACTGATTTGGTAGATAGAATACATCCGACCCTCAGCAGGTATGACGATGTAGGGCAACATTTTTTCTTCGATATCATCAAAAACAAATTGGTAGGGAAAGCTAGGGAAGCTATTGAGATAAATAATAGCGTCAATAAATGGGAAGACTTGAAAATATTATTTTCCCAATACTTTGGTGATAAAAAACAACTGAGCAACTTTACGATGATCTTAGAAGCCTATTATTTAGAAATCACTGCCACGAATATTATAATAGTATCAAGGTCATTTTGAGGAGACTTAACAATAAAACTAGGACTGTTAGACCCCATAACCCTATTGAAATAGAGCAGAATTGCAAGGCAGCTCTTCGGATTTTCATAAGTAAAATCCCAGAACCAATGAAGGGACTCCTGCATTGCAGAAACCCTTCAAATTTAGAAGAAGCCATGCAAATCCTGTCGGAAACAGGATATGCGTACTCGGCAGGTATCTCTGGAACAGGTAACCTCAGACAAGAACAGACGGTAGATTCTATAACTCAGGTGATAGACCTTATAGCCAACAATCTAGAAGCATCCCAGATAGGAATCAGTTCAGAACAAATCAGACCAATCAGACTAGAACTAATCAATTTAGAACACATCAAAGCCAACAGTTTAGGACAAACCAAAGCAACCATTCTAGAAACCAGAACAATCAACCTGGCGTAAATCCGAGTAATCCCTTTAGAAACAATCATGGTATAGAACCAATGGACACGCTATCGGCCGTACCAGGCAAGTAAATAAGCTAGAAGGAAATGAGGATTTCGGAAAAGAAGCCCAATGGTAGATTACCCTATATAATCGTCGAGGCAAAAAATAATCACAGACTAAGAATACTGATCGATACGGGATCAGAGACCAGTATTCTCAACCCAGGTATATGTCATCCCAAGTGGCAGACGAAATTACAAAAGCCACTTAAAATTCTAACTACTAGCACACCCATTTATGTAAATAGAAAGGTAAAAATCCCGCTGTTCAAAGAATTTGGGAAACCAGGTAAAACAGCCGAAATTTTAGAATTTAAGTTCCACCACAACTTTGACGGGTTAATAGGGAACAACATTTTACTGCCAATTGAAGCCATTATTGATTTCCAGCGAAGAATTCTAACAGTAGATGGAAATGAGATTAACTTATTTTTCAACAAAGACGAGGAAGAAGTAACGTACGAGAAGTACAAAGAACAAATCCCCACCTTAGAAATCTACAATACAGAAACGAGTGTAGAACCCATTTTGAACCAAATACGCACGCAGCACTTAAATAAGGAAGAGAAAGAAGCTGTTATAAAATTAGTTACGCAATATTCAACAATTTTTTTTCAAGAAGGAACCGACTTAATATTTACAAGTGCGATAAAGCATGAAATAAAGACGAAGAACGAAATTCCAATTTACACCCGTAACTATAGATACCCAGAGGTTCATCGAAAAGAGGTGGAATCCCAGATAAATGAAATGTTGAGGCAAGGAATAATTCGTCCTAGCAACTCGCCTTACTCAGCTCCAATCTGGGTCGTCCCGAAAAAAGTGGACGCATCGGGTCTGAAAAAATGGAGAATCGTTATCGATTATAGAAAACTCAACGAGGTTTCTATCGATGACAAATTCCCAATCCCTAACATTGACGACATCTTTGACAAGTTAGGGAAAGCCCAATACTTTACGACACTTGACCTGGCTAAGGGGTTTCATCAAATAGAGATAGCCAGCAAGGACATAAAGAAGACTGCATTCTCAACTAATAACGGCCACTTCGAATTCCTGAGGATGCCGTTCGGGTTAAAGAACGCCCCGGCAACATTCCAGAGAATGATTAATGATGTACTAGCCGAATATATGGGAAAAATATGTCTGGCTTATATTGACGACATAATAATATTTTCAACCAGCTTACAAGAACACATAATTTCGATAAAGAAAGTGTTCGAAAAACTGAAAGAAGCTAACTTAAAAGTACAACTTGATAAAAGTGAATTCTTGAAAAAAGAAACGGAATTTTTGGGGCACATCATCACAACGGAAGGTATCAAACCTAATCCGCATAAAATTGAAGCTATACTAAATTACAAACTTCCAAAGACCCAAAAACAAATAAAGGCGTTCCTCGGTATAACGGGCTATTACCGAAAATTTATAAAGGACTACTCCAAAGTAGCGAAGCCCATGACCGTCTGTTTAAAGAAGGGAGCCAAAATTGATTTGAGTGACGCAGACTATAATCAAAGTTTCGAAACTCTGAAGACCTTGATTACATCCGAACCAATACTTAAACGTCCTGACTTTAGTAAAAAGTTTACGCTTACGACAGATGCTTCGAATTATGCAATCGGTGCTGTCTTATCCCAAGATGGCCACCCGACTTGCTATGCTAGCCGTACTCTAAACAATCACGAAACAAACTACTCAACCGTTGAAAAAGAGTTGCTTGCCATAGTATGGGCAACCAAGTACTTTCGGCCTTATCTGTACGGTAGAAAATTCACGATCAGAACAGATCATCGTAAATTAGTTTGGTTGAGCTCACTAAAAGAACCCAACACCAAGCTACAGAGGTGGAAGATAAAGCTTGAGGAATTCAACTTCGAAATAGAATACGTAAAAGGCAAGGATAACCAAGTGGCTGACGGGCTATCCAGGATGGAAATTTACCTCAACGAAAACAGAGATCAACGAAGTAATGAAAGTATAGAACAGTTGGACAACCAATCAATAGTCGCAACCATACACAGTGCAAACGAGGATAGTAGTAACCATATCCCAATAATAGACTCACCCGTAAACTTATATAAAACCCAGATAATTTTGAATACAACGAACAATTTGAATAGTCACAAAGTATATAATACCTTCAAAAAAAGAAGAATTGTAATAGAATTAAGAGAATTCAAGGAGGATTTTATTCTAGACATCATGAAAAAGTTTTTGCCACACAATGGTATAGTTGCCATTTATTCCAATCACGATCACGTATTCGCAAAGTTTCAAGATGTGTATCTGAAATACTTCAGTAGAAATAAACTCCTAAGAGTAGTTAAATGCAGCAAGTTCCTAGGCGACATAGACGACGAGGAAAAGTTAGCACAGGTTATAACTCAAACACACAAATTACTCAATCATAGAGGCATAAATGAGACATATGAGGAAATAAAAGATGTCTATTATGCCCCTCAACTTAAAGAAAGCATCCAAAGATTCATAAATAATTGCGAAGTCTGTAATAAGTCGAAGTATGAAAGACAGCCATACAAAATTCCATTGAAACTAACCGAGACACCAACAAAACCCAACCAAATCGTGCATATCGACATATGGTACGCTCACATAAATCTCATGTATGTCACAATGATTGACAAATTCACCAAACATGCCATGGTTCAGGAAATTAGACACAGAACCTGGGTGGAATTACTAAAAACATTAAAAATCAGGTTTGCAACACTAGGGATTCCGCAAAGAATCGTCACAGATGGAGAAAGTGGGTTCTCCGCAGTTTTAATCAGGGAATATCTCAAAGAAAATAATGTGGAATTACACGTAACCACACCATACAGGAAGACAGGGAATTCGGATATCGAAAGATTCCATTCCACACTAAACGAACATATACGAACATTTACAGCTGACGATAGTAATAGGGATACGTTGCGCAATAAAGTTTTAAAAGCAGTAACTATATACAATAGAACAATTCACTCTGCCACACACAAAAGACCAATAGAATTTATTAATGGAGAAATAAAAAGTGAGGAATATCAAAATATTGTAGAATTAGTTAAGAAAAATAAAGAAAGGCGCATTAACAAGTTGAATAGAGATAAAACAGATGTAGACCTTAGAGAAAAAAAACATTTGTACTTAAAAAGTAGGAGCAGTAATAAACTCAAACCAGTGCACAAGAAATCAAACCCCGAAGTAATTGACCAAGACCATGTAAAAGATGAGAAAGGAAGCAAATTCTATAAAACACAACTAAAACGTAGATATAAATATGAAAAAACGTAAAATTCCAGATACTAATACTACTTGCGACAGCGACAATAAGGACACAAGGACAAAAGATAGACGTACTAAATCTTGACAACGGACAGGGATATGTTACAATAAGAGACCAGCAGCTTCAAGTCATAACAAGCTACACAAAATTACTTCATTGTGTAAATCTCACCACATGGACCGAAAACTTAGACATAATCGAACATAACATTGACAAACTAAATTACAATAACGAATACCCAGGCATTATACATAGTTTCAACATATTAGCTCAAGAAATAGAAAGTTTAGTGAATAAGCATCATCATAAAGAGAAAAGAGGTTTAGCCAACTTCGTAGGAAACAGTTTAAAATACCTAACAGGAGTTATGGATTATGATGACGAGCAGGAAATCAAGCAAAGATTAGAAATAAATAGGGAAAATAACAAAATTGTAATTGACGGACTAAACAACCTAATTCACATAAACCACCACTTTGACGAACTTATAAACAATATAACAAGACATATAAATGGACAGCAACTAAATAAAAAGAGAACTGCAAAGTCTTGGCAATGCAATTAATAGGGAATTCTCAGAAATCGCCCACATGCAGCAGGCATTCCAAATACAATATGACATACAATTACTAACAGAACAAGTTAGGAAAGTAAAGGAAAATGTATTAGCAAGTCAACTTGGAATCTTGGGAAGGGATTTTCTGTCACCAAAAGAAGTAGAAAAGTTTAACATAACAATAAGTGGCCTGTCAAACATAAAAAGTTCTGTAATTAGTTATAATGATCAAATAATTTTTGTACTAATGCTACCAAATTACTCAAATGTTGAATACTTTAAGATAATAATCGAACCTGTACCAAATAAGAATAATCTAGAGTTAGCTACCGCTTACAGAGAATTTATAAGTGATGGAAAACATAACTATTATAATGTAAATGGGACAATTAAAATAAAAGATTTAGATTTAGTTAAAGATTCTTGTATTTCCAAAATTTTTACTAAAAATCCCACTTGTAATTTTAAGAATAATACAAACATTGAAATTAAGCAGCTAACCAATAACATTGTAATAACCAAAAACATCCCATATACTCAAGTAACACATAATTGTCATAATTTTAGTGTAAACCTAATGGGTAATAATTTGATAAGATTCGAGAATTGTAAAATAAGTATAAACGATATAAAATATGAAAACTTCTTGATGTATGACAACTTTATTATACCAAATCTCAATAATGTAACCATAGGGAAAATTGAAATGAAGTTTTCTGCAGAAGAAATTAATATAAAACACTTAGAGAATCGGAAAATGATAGAGGAAATTAAACTAAGGAACATCGCGCATGAACACGTAAATCTCGGGGTAACATCCATAATATTCATTATCTTAGTTGCAATCACACTATTATTTCGAAAAAAGCAGAAGCTGAGTAAGACTAATGTTCAAGTTGAAATAAAAAAAGTTGATTCTCCGGAGCAGAATCGTAAGGGGGGGCGAGTTACGTCGGAGACTTCACTTCCGTTCTCCACCCGGTAACCACATTCCTTTTGCACATCAACCACTCGCAAAGTGCATGGTCAACGGTTCGCGGATCATGTTCGCAAGCGCTTCCACCTTTGCGCTACACGCGCCGATACATGAAACCCTTAGCACATTCCTTTCCCATAAACAAATTTATCCAAAAAGCTGTGTCAACAGTTTTATGTTTTAAATACCTGCAGAAAAGTTCAGTTCAGTGCAGTTGCACGCAGTCCTCTTTTAGTGTCGGATCGTTAGAAATAAATAAAGACAAAAAAAGAAAAAATAAAAAAAAAAAACAAAGAGTTTTTTTTTATGCAAACGGCACATTGAAAATCACAACTGGCGCAGTCGGTAGTTCTTGAGTACGTGAAAAGTGTTCGCCTAAGAACAATTATTAATTCGCGGTTAATATCAATTATTCGACTCAAGTAAACAGTACGCTCAAGTGCTAACAGTACGATCAAGTGCTCAATCTCGATTAAGATTAGTGAAGCGCACCAAACTACACTGAATAAGCGATTAAGTGAGTGAGTAATATTAGTGAGGCGCAAAAGAAAGCAAAGGAAAACTGTGCGGTAAATTAAAACACGAATCACAACAATATCTAAGTGAACCAAGTGCAACAGAATAAATAAATAAATTGTATAGATAAATAATAATGAAATAAACAAAAAAAAATAACAACAAAAAGGAACCAAACAAGCTGTCAAAACAACGTTATTTCTGTGACTAAAACATTTAAAAACTTGTACCGAAACAACAAAGGAAAAGGGAGATAAAAAGCAATCTGGACGACAAATTACGAAGAAGACGAAGAGCAGAAGAAATTGACAAGAACCGAAACCTAAAATCGACCAAGATGACAACAGAAGAAGCATCCGTAGCAGTAAGTCCCCTTATACTTAGCATAGATCCACTAAAATACCTGAATAATCTTCCTACCTATGATGGAAGTAGTGATAATCTGCATAATTTTACTGATTTGGTAGATAGAATACATCCGACCCTCAGCAGGTATGACGATGTAGGGCAACATTTTTTCTTCGATATCATCAAAAACAAATTGGTAGGGAAAGCTAGGGAAGCTATTGAGATAAATAATAGCGTCAATAAATGGGAAGACTTGAAAATATTATTTTCCCAATACTTTGGTGATAAAAAAACAACTGAGCAACTTTACGATGATCTTAGAAGCCTATTATTTAGAAATCACTGCCACGAATATTATAATAGTATCAAGGTCATTTTGAGGAGACTTAACAATAAAACTAGGACTGTTAGACCCCATAACCCTATTGAAATAGAGCAGAATTGCAAGGCAGCTCTTCGGATTTTCATAAGTAAAATCCCAGAACCAATGAAGGGACTCCTGCATTGCAGAAACCCTTCAAATTTAGAAGAAGCCATGCAAATCCTGTCGGAAACAGGATATGCGTACTCGGCAGGTATCTCTGGAACAGGTAACCTCAGACAAGAACAGAACGGTAGATTCTATAACTCAGGTGATAGACCTTATAGCCAACAATCTAGAAGCATCCCAGATAGGAATCAGTTCAGAACAAATCAGACCAATCAGACTAGAACTAATCAATTTAGAACACATCAAAGCCAACAGTTTAGGACAAACCAAAGCAACCATTCTAGAAACCAGAACAACCAACCTGGCGTAAATCCGAGTAATCCCTTTAGAAACAATCATGGTATAGAACCAATGGACACGCTATCGGCCGTAACCAGGCAAGTAAATAAGCTAGAAGGAAATGAGGATTTTCGGGAAAGAAGCCCAATGGTAGATTACCCTATATAATCGTCGAGGCAAAAAATAATCACAGACTAAGAATACTGATCGATACGGGATCAGAGACCAGTATTCTCAACCCAGGTATATGTCATCCCAAGTGGCAGACGAAATTACAAAAGCCACTTAAAATTCTAACTACTAGCACACCCATTTATGTAAATAGAAAGGTAAAAATCCCGCTGTTCAAAGAATTTGGGAAACTAGGTAAAACAGCCGAATTTTTAGAATTTAAGTTCCACCACAACTTTGAATTGAAGCCATTATTGATTTCCAGCGAAGAATTCTAACAGTAGATGGAAATGAGATTAACTTATTTTTCAACAAAGACGAGGAAGAAGTAACGTACGAGAAGTACAAAGAACAAATCCCCACCTTAGAAATCTACAATACAGAAACGAGTGTAGAACCCATTTTGAACCAAATACGCACGCAGCACTTAAATAAGGAAGAGAAAGAAGCTGTTATAAAATTAGTTACGCAATATTCAACAATTTTTTTTCAAGAAGGAACCGACTTAACATTTACAAGTGCGATAAAGCATGAAATAAAGACGAAGAACGAAATTCCAATTTACACCCGTAACTATAGATACCCAGAGGTTCATCGAAAAGAGGTGGAATCCCAGATAAATGAAATGTTGAGGCAAGGAATAATTCGTCCTAGCAACTCGCCTTACTCAGCTCCAATCTGGGTCGTCCCGAAAAAAGTGGACGCATCGGGTCTGAAAAAATGGAGAATCGTTATCGATTATAGAAAACTCAACGAGGTTTCTATCGATGACAAATTCCCAATCCCTAACATTGACGACATCTTTGACAAGTTAGGGAAAGCCCAATACTTTACGACACTTGACCTGGCTAAGGGGTTTCATCAAATAGAGATAGCCAGCAAGGACATAAAGAAGACTGCATTCTCAACTAATAACGGCCACTTCGAATTCCTGAGGATGCCGTTCGGGTTAAAGAACGCCCCGGCAACATTCCAGAGAATGATTAATGATGTACTAGCCGAATATATGGGAAAAATATGTCTGGCTTATATTGACGACATAATAATATTTTCAACCAGCTTACAAGAACACATAATTTCGATAAAGAAAGTGTTCGAAAAACTGAAAGAAGCTAACTTAAAAGTACAACTTGATAAAAGTGAATTCTTGAAAAAAGAAACGGAATTTTTGGGGCACATCATCACAACGGAAGGTATCAAACCTAATCCGCATAAAATTGAAGCTATACTAAATTACAAACTTCCAAAGACCCAAAAACAAATAAAGGCGTTCCTCGGTATAACGGGCTATTACCGAAAATTTATAAAGGACTACTCCAAAGTAGCGAAGCCCATGACCGTCTGTTTAAAGAAGGGAGCCAAAATTGATTTGAGTGACGCAGACTATAATCAAAGTTTCGAAACTCTGAAGACCTTGATTACATCCGAACCAATACTTAAACGTCCTGACTTTAGTAAAAAGTTTACGCTTACGACAGATGCTTCGAATTATGCAATCGGTGCTGTCTTATCCCAAGATGGCCACCCGACTTGCTATGCTAGCCGTACTCTAAACAATCACGAAACAAACTACTCAACCGTTGAAAAAGAGTTGCTTGCCATAGTATGGGCAACCAAGTACTTTCGGCCTTATCTGTACGGTAGAAAATTCACGATCAGAACAGATCATCGTAAATTAGTTTGGTTGAGCTCACTAAAAGAACCCAACACCAAGCTACAGAGGTGGAAGATAAAGCTTGAGGAATTCAACTTCGAAATAGAATACGTAAAAGGCAAGGATAACCAAGTGTCTGACGGGCTATCCAGGATGGAAATTTACCTTAACGAAAACAGAGATCAACGAAGTAATGAAAGTATAGAACAGTTGGACAACCAATCAATAGTCGCAACCATACACAGTGCAAACGAGGATAGTAGTAACCATATCCCAATAATAGACTCACCCGTAAACTTATATAAAACCCAGATAATTTTGAATACAACGAACAATTTGAATAGTCACAAAGTATATAATATATTCAAAAAAAGAAGAATTGTAATAGAATTAAGAGAATTCAAGGAGGATTTTATTCTAGACATCATGAAAAAGTTTTTGCCACACAATGGTATAGTTGCCATTTATTCCAATCACGATCACGTATTCGCAAAGTTTCAAGATGTGTATCTGAAATACTTCAGTAGAAATAAACTCCTAAGAGTAGTTAAATGCAGCAAGTTCCTAGGCGACATAGACGACGAGGAAAAGTTAGCACAGGTTATAACTCAAACACACAAATTACTCAATCATAGAGGCATAAATGAGACATATGAGGAAATAAAAGATGTCTATTATGCCCCTCAACTTAAAGAAAGCATCCAAAGATTCATAAATAATTGCGAAGTCTGTAATAAGTCGAAGTATGAAAGACAGCCATACAAAATTCCATTGAAACTAACCGAGACACCAACAAAACCCAACCAAATCGTGCATATCGACATATGGTACGCTCACATAAATCTCATGTATGTCACAATGATTGACAAATTCACCAAACATGCCATGGTTCAGGAAATTAGACACAGAACCTGGGTGGAATTACTAAAAACATTAAAAATCAGGTTTGCAACACTAGGGATTCCGCAAAGAATCGTCACAGATGGAGAAAGTGGGTTCTCCGCAGTTTTAATCAGGGAATATCTCAAAGAAAATAATGTGGAATTACACGTAACCACACCATACAGGAAGACAGGGAATTCGGATATCGAAAGATTCCATTCCACACTAAACGAACATATACGAACATTTACAGCTGACGATAGTAATAGGGATACGTTGCGCAATAAAGTTTTAAAAGCAGTAACTATATACAATAGAACAATTCACTCTGCCACACACAAAAGACCAATAGAATTTATTAATGGAGAAATAAAAAGTGAGGAATATCAAAATATTGTAGAATTAGTTAAGAAAAATAAAGAAAGGCGCATTAACAAGTTGAATAGAGATAAAACAGATGTAGACCTTAGAGAAAAAAAACATTTGTACTTAAAAAGTAGGAGCAGTAATAAACTCAAACCAGTGCACAAGAAATCAAACCCCGAAGTAATTGACCAAGACCATGTAAAAGATGAGAAAGGAAGCAAATTCTATAAAACACAACTAAAACGTAGATATAAATATGAAAAAACGTAAAATTCCAGATACTAATACTACTTGCGACAGCGACAATAAGGACACAAGGACAAAAGATAGACGTACTAAATCTTGACAACGGACAGGGATATGTTACAATAAGAGACCAGCAGCTTCAAGTCATAACAAGCTACACAAAATTACTTCATTGTGTAAATCTCACCACATGGACCGAAAACTTAGACATAATCGAACATAACATTGACAAACTAAATTACAATAACGAATACCCAGGCATTATACATAGTTTCAACATATTAGCTCAAGAAATAGAAAGTTTAGTGAATAAGCATCATCATAAAGAGAAAAGAGGTTTAGCCAACTTCGTAGGAAACAGTTTAAAATACCTAACAGGAGTTATGGATTATGATGACGAGCAGGAAATCAAGCAAAGATTAGAAATAAAAAGGAAAAATAAAATTGTAATTGACGGACTAAACAACCAAATTCACATAAACCACCACTTTGACGAACTTATAAACAATATAACAAGACATATAAATGGACAGCAACTAAATAAAAAGAGAACTGCAAAGTCTTGGCAATGCAATTAATAGGGAATTCTCAGAAATCGCCCACATGCAGCAGGCATTCCAAATACAATATGACATACAATTACTAACAGAACAAGTTAGGAAAGTAAAGGAAAATGTATTAGCAAGTCAACTTGGAATCTTGGGAAGGGATTTTCTGTCACCAAAAGAAGTAGAAAAGTTTAACATAACAATAAGTGGCCTGTCAAACATAAAAAGTTCTGTAATTAGTTATAATGATCAAATAATTTTTGTACTAATGCTACCAAATTACTCAAATGTTGAATACTTTAAGATAATAATCGAACCTGTACCAAATAAGAATAATCTAGAGTTAGCTACCGCTTACAGAGAATTTCTAAGTGATGGAAAGCATAACTATTATAATGTAAATGGGACAATTAAAATAAAAGATTTAGATTTAGTTAAAGATTCTTGTATTTCCAAAATTTTTACTAAAAATCCCACTTGTTATTTTAAGAATAATACAAACATTGAAATTAAGCAGCTAACCAATAACATTGTAATAACCAAAAACATCCCATATACTCAAGTAACACATAATTGTCACAATTTTAGTGTAAACCTAATGGGTAATAATTTGATAAGATTCGAGAATTGTAAAATAAGTATAAACGATATAAAATATGAAAACTTCTTGATGTATGACAACTTTATTATACCAAACCTCAATAATGTAACCATAGGGAAAATTGAAATGAACTTTTCTGCAGAAGAAATTAATATAAAACACTTAGAGAATCGGAAAATGATAGAGGAAATTAAACTAAGGAACATCGCGCATGAACACGTAAATCTCGGGGTAACATCCATAATATTCATTATCTTAGTTGCAATCACACTATTATTTCGAAAAAAGCAGAAGCTGAGTAAGACTAATGTTCAAGTTGAAATAAAAAAAGTTGATTCTCCGGAGCAGAATCGTAAGGGGGGGCGAGTTACGTCGGAGACTTCACTTCCGTTCTCCACCCGGTAACCACATTCCTTTTGCACATCAACCACTCGCAAAGTGCATGGTCAACGGTTCGCGGATCATGTTCGCAAGCGCTTCCACCTTTGCGCTACACGCGCCGATACATGAAACCCTTAGCACATTCCTTTCCCATAAACAAATTTATCCAAAAAGCTGTGTCAACAGTTTTATGTTTTAAATACCTGCAGAAAAGTTCAGTTCAGCGCACCAAACTACACTGAATAAGCGATTAAGTGAGTGAGTAATATTAGTGAGGCGCAAAAGAAAGCAAAGGAAAACTGTGCGGTAAATTAAAACACGAATCACAACAATATCTAAGTGAACCAAGTGCAACAGAATAAATAAATAAATTGTATAGATAAATAATAATGAAATAAACAAAAAAAAATAACAACAAAAAGGAACCAAACAAGCTGTCAAAACAACGTTATTTCTGTGACTAAAACATTTAAAAACTTGTACCGAAACAACAAAGGAAAAGGGAGATAAAAAGCAATCTGGACGACAAATTACGAAGAAGACGAAGAGCAGAAGAAATTGACAAGAACCGAAACCTAAAATCGACCAAGATGACAACAGAAGAAGCATCCGTAGCAGTAAGTCCCCTTATACTTAGCATAGATCCACTAAAATACCTGAATAATCTTCCTACCTATGATGGAAGTAGTGATAATCTGCATAATTTTACTGATTTGGTAGATAGAATACACCCGACCCTCAGCAGGTATGACGATGTAGGGCAACATTTTTTCTTCGATATCATCAAAAACAAATTGGTAGGGAAAGCTAGGGAAGCTATTGAGATAAATAATAGCGTCAATAAATGGGAAGACTTGAAAATATTATTTTCCCAATACTTTGGTGATAAAAAAACAACTGAGCAACTTTACGATGATCTTAGAAGCCTACCATTTAGAAATCACTGCCACGAATATTATAATAGTATCAAGGTCATTTTGAGGAGACTTAACAATAAAACTAGGACTGTTAGACCCCATAACCCTATTGAAATAGAGCAGAATTGCAAGGCAGCTCTTCGGATTTTCATAAGTAAAATCCCAGAACCAATGAAGGGACTCCTGCATTGCAGAAACCCTTCAAATTTAGAAGAAGCCATGCAAATCCTGTCGGAAACAGGATATGCGTACTCGGCAGGTATCTCTGGAACAGGTAACCTCAGACAAGAACAGAACGGTAGATTCTATAACTCAGGTGATAGACCTTATAGCCAACAATCTAGAAGCATCCCAGATAGGAATCAGTTCAGAACAAATCAGACCAATCAGACTAGAACTAATCAATTTAGAACACATCAAAGCCAACAGTTTAGGACAAACCAAAGCAACCATTCTAGAAACCAGAACAACCAACCTGGCGTAAATCCGAGTAATCCCTTTAGAAACAATCATGGTATAGAACCAATGGACACGCTATCGGCCGTAACCAGGCAAGTAAATAAGCTAGAAGGAAATGAGGATTTTCGGGAAAGAAGCCCAATGGTAGATTACCCTATATAATCGTCGAGGCAAAAAATAATCACAGACTAAGAATACTGATCGATACGGGATCAGAGACCAGTATTCTCAACCCAGGTATATGTCATCCCAAGTGGCAGACGAAATTACAAAAGCCACTTAAAATTCTAACTACTAGCACACCCATTTATGTAAATAGAAAGGTAAAAATCCCGCTGTTCAAAGAATTTGGGAAACCAGGTAAAACAGCCGAAATTTTAGAATTTAAGTTCCACCACAACTTTGACGGGTTAATAGGGAACAACATTTTACTGCCAATTGAAGCCATTATTGATTTCCAGCGAAGAATTCTAACAGTAGATGGAAATGAGATTAACTTATTTTTCAACAAAGACGAGGAAGAAGTAACGTACGAGAAGTACAAAGAACAAATCCCCACCTTAGAAATCTACAATACAGAAACGAGTGTAGAACCCATTTTGAACCAAATACGCACGCAGCGAAGCTGTTATAAAATTAGTTACGCAATATTCAACAATTTTTTTTCAAGAAGGAACCGACTTAACATTTACAAGTGCGATAAAGCATGAAATAAAGACGAAGAACGAAATTCCAATTTACACCCGTAACTATAGATACCCAGAGGTTCATCGAAAAGAGGTGGAATCCCAGATAAATGAAATGTTGAGGCAAGGAATAATTCGTCCTAGCAACTCGCCTTACTCAGCTCCAATCTGGGTCGTCCCGAAAAAAGTGGACGCATCGGGTCTGAAAAAATGGAGAATCGTTATCGATTATAGAAAACTCAACGAGGTTTCTATCGATGACAAATTCCCAATCCCTAACATTGACGACATCTTTGACAAGTTAGGGAAAGCCCAATACTTTACGACACTTGACCTGGCTAAGGGGTTTCATCAAATAGAGATAGCCAGCAAGGACATAAAGAAGACTGCATTCTCAACTAATAACGGCCACTTCGAATTCCTGAGGATGCCGTTCGGGTTAAAGAACGCCCCGGCAACATTCCAGAGAATGATTAATGATGTACTAGCCGAATATATGGGAAAAATATGTCTGGCTTATATTGACGACATAATAATATTTTCAACCAGCTTACAAGAACACATAATTTCGATAAAGAAAGTGTTCGAAAAACTGAAAGAAGCTAACTTAAAAGTACAACTTGATAAAAGTGAATTCTTGAAAAAAGAAACGGAATTTTTGGGGCACATCATCACAACGGAAGGTATCAAACCTAATCCGCATAAAATTGAAGCTATACTAAATTATAAACTTCCAAAGACCCAAAAACAAATAAAGGCGTTCCTCGGTATAGCGGGCTATTACCGAAAATTTATAAAGGACTACTCCAAAGTAGCGAAGCCCATGACCGTCTGTTTAAAGAAGGGAGCCAAAATTGATTTGAGTGACGCAGACTATAATCAAAGTTTCGAAACTCTGAAGACCTTGATTACATCCGAACCAATACTTAAACGTCCTGACTTTAGTAAAAAGTTTACGCTTACGACAGATGCTTCGAATTATGCAATCGGTGCTGTCTTATCCCAAGATGGCCACCCGACTTGCTATGCTAGCCGTACTCTAAACAATCACGAAACAAATTACTCAACCGTTGAAAAAGAGTTGCTTGCCATAGTATGGGCAACCAAGTACTTTCGGCCTTATCTGTACAATAGAAAATTCACGATCAGAACAGATCATCGTCCATTAGTTTGGTTGAGCTCACTAAAAGAACCCAACACCAAGCTACAGAGGTGGAAGATAAAGCTTGAGGAATTCAACTTCGAAATAGAATACGTAAAAGGCAAGGATAACCAAGTGGCTGACGTGCTATCCGGGATGGAAATTTACCTCAACGAAAACAGAGATCAACGAAGTAATGAAAGTATAGAACAGTTGGACAACCAATCAATAGTCGCAACCATACACAGTGCAAACGAGGATAGTAGTAACCATATCCCAATAATAGACTCACCCGTAAACTTATATAAAACCCAGATAATTTTGAATACAACGAACAATTTGAATAGTCACAAAGTATATAATACCTTCAAAAAAAGAAGAATTGTAATAGAATTAAGAGAATTCAAGGAGGATTTTATTCTAGACATCATGAAAAAGTTTTTGCCACACAATGGTATAGTTGCCATTTATTCCAATCACGATCACGTATTCGCAAAGTTTCAAGATGTGTATCTGAAATACTTCAGTAGAAATAAACTCCTAAGAGTAGTTAAATGCAGCAAGTTCCTAGGCGACATAGACGACGAGGAAAAGTTAGCACAGGTTATAACTCAAACACACAAATTACTCAATCATAGAGGCATAAATGAGACATATGAGGAAATAAAAGATGTCTATTATGCCCCTAAACTTAAAAAAAGCATCCAAAGATTCATAAATAATTGCGAAGTCTGTAATAAGTCGAAGTATAAAAGACAGCCATACAAAATTCCATTGAAACTAACCGAGACACCAACAAAACCCAACCAAATCGTGCATATCGACATATGGTACGCTCACATAAATCTCATGTATGTCACAATGATTGACAAATTCACCAAACATGCCATGGTTCAGGAAATTAGACACAGAACCTGGGTGGAATTACTAAAAACATTAAAAATCAGGTTTGTAACACTAGGGATTCCGCAAAGAATCGTCACAGATGGAGAAAGTGGGTTCTCCGCAGTTTTAATCAGGGAATATCTCAAAGAAAATAATGTGGAATTACACGTAACCACACCATACAGGAAGAAAAGGCAAGGATAACCAAGTAGCTGACGGGCTATCCAGGATGGAAATTTACCTCAACGAAAACAGAGATCAACGAAGTAATGAAAGTATAGAACAGTTGGACAACCAATCAATAGTCGCAACCATACACAGTGCAAACGAGGATAGTAGTAACCATATCCCAATAATAGACTCACCCGTAAACTTATATAAAACCCAGATAATTTTGAATACAACGAGCAATTTGAATAGTCACAAAGTATATAATACCTTCAAAAAAAGAAGAATTGTAATAGAATTAAGAGAATTCAAGGAGGATTTTATTCTAGACATCATGAAAAAGTTTTTGCCACACAAAGGTATAGTTGCCATTTATTCCAATCACGATCACGTATTCGCAAAGTTTCAAGATGTGTATCTGAAATACTTCAGTAGAAATAAACTCCTAAGAGTAGTTAAATGCAGCAAGTTCCTAGGCGACATAGACGACGAGGAAAAGTTAGAACAGGTTATAACTCAAACACACAAATTACTCAATCATAGAGGCATAAATGAGACATATGAGGAAATAAAAGATGTCTATTATGCCCCTCAACTTAAAGAAAGCATCCAAAGATTCATAAATAATTGCGAAGTCTGTAATAAGTCGAAGTATGAAAGACAGCCATACAAAATTCCATTGAAACTAACCGAGACACCAACAAAACCCAACCAAATCGTGCATATCGACATATGGTACGCTCACATAAATCTCATGTATGTCACAATGATTGACAAATTCACCAAACATGCCATGGTTCAGGAAATTAGACACAGAACCTGAGTGGAATTACTAAAAACATTAAAAATCAGGTTTACAACACTAGGGATTCCGCAAAGAATCGTCACAGATGGAGAAAGTGGGTTCTCCGCAGTTTTAATCAGGGAATATCTCAAAGAAAATAATGTGGAATTACACGTAACCACACCATACAGGAAGACAGGGAATTCGGATATCGAAAGATTCCATTCCACACTAAACGAACATATACGAACATTTACAGCTGACGATAGTAATAGGGATACGTTGCGCAATAAAGTTTTAAGAGCAGTAACTATATACAATAGAACAATTCACTCTGCCACACACAAAAGACCAATAGAATTTATTAATGGAGAAATAAAAAGTGAGGAATATCAAAATATTGTAGAATTAGTTAAGAAAAATAAAGAAAGGCGCATTAACAAGTTGAATAGAGATAAAACAGATGTAGACCTTAGAGAAAAAAAACATTTGTACTTAAAAAGTAGGAGCAGTAATAAACTCAAACCAGTGCACAAGAAATCAAACCCCGAAGTAATTGACCAAGACCATGTAAAAGATGAGAAAGGAAGCAAATTCTATAAAACACAACTAAAACGTAGATATAAATATGAAAAAACGTAAAATTCCAGATACTAATACTACTTGCGACAGCGACAATAAGGACACAAGGACAAAAGATAGACGTACTAAATCTTGACAACGGACAGGGATATGTTACAATAAGAGACCAGCAGCTTCAAGTCATAACAAGCTACACAAAATTACTTCATTGTGTAAATCTCACCACATGGACCGAAAACTTAGACATAATCCAACTAAATAAATTACAATAACGAATACCCAGGCATTACACATAGTTTCAACATATTAGCTCAAGAAATAGAAAGTTTAGTGAATAAGCATCATCGTAAAGAGAAAAGAGGTTTAGCCAACTTCGTAGGAAACAGTTTAAAATACCTAACAGGAGTTATAGATTATGATGACGAGCAGGAAATCAAGCAAAGATTAGAAATAAATAGGGAAAATAACAAAATTGTAATTGACGGACTAAACAACCAAATTCGCATAAACCACCACTTTGACGAACTTGTAAACAATATAACAAGACATATAAATGGACAGCAACTAGCAATAAAAAGAGAACTGCAAGGTCTTGGCAATGCAATTAATAGGGAATTCTCAGAAATCGCCCACATGCAGCAGGCATTCCAAATACAATATGACATACAATTACTAACAGAACAAGTTAGGAAAGTAAAGGAAAATGTATTAGCAAGTCAACTTGGAATCTTGGGAAGGGATTTTCTGTCACCAAAAGAAGTAGAAAAGTTTAACATAACAATAAGTGGCCTGTCAAACATAAAAAGTTCTGTAATTAGTTATAATGATCAAATAATTTTTGTACTAATGCTACCAAATTACTCAAATGTTGAATACTTTAAGATAATAATCGAACCTGTACCAAATAAGAATAATCTAGAGTTAGCTACCGCTTACAGAGAATTTATAAGTGATGGAAAGCATAACTATTATAATGTAAATGGGACAATTAAAATAAAAGATTTAGATTTAGTTAAAGATTCTTGTATTTCCAAAATTTTTACTAAAAATCCCACTTGTAATTTTAAGAATAATACAAACATTGAAATTAAGCAGCTAACCAATAACATTGTAATAACCAAAAACATCCCATATACTCAAGTAACACATAATTGTCACAATTTTAGTGTAAACCTAATGGGTAATAATTTGATAAGATTCGAGAATTGTAAAATAAGTATAAACGATATAAAATATGAAAACTTCTTGATGTATGACAACTTTATTATACCAAACCTCAATAATGTAACCATAGGGAAAATTGAAATGAACTTTTCTGCAGAAGAAATTAATATAAAACACTTAGAGAATCGGAAAATGATAGAGGAAATTAAACTAAGGAACATCGCGCATGAACACGTAAATCTCGGGGTAACATCCATAATATTCATTATCTTAGTTGCAATCACACTATTATTTCGAAAAAAGCAGAAGCTGAGTAAGACTAATGTTCAAGTTGAAATAAAAAAAGTTGATTCTCCGGAGCAGAATCGTAAGGGGGGGCGAGTTACGTCGGAGACTTCACTTCCGTTCTCCACCCGGTAACCACATTCCTTTTGCACATCAACCACTCGCAAAGTGCATGGTCAACGGTTCGCGGATCATGTTCGCAAGCGCTTCCACCTTTGCGCTACACGCGCCGATACATGAAACCCTTAGCACATTCCTTTCCCATAAACAAATTTATCCAAAAAGCTGTGTCAACAGTTTTATGTTTTAAATACCTGCAGAAAAGTTCAGTTCAGTGCAGTTGCACGCAGTCCTCTTTTAGTGTCGGATCGTTAGAAATAAATAAAGACAAAAAAAGAAAAAATAAAAAAAAAAAACAAAGAGTTTTTTTTTATGCAAACGGCACATTGAAAATCACAACTGGCGCAGTCGGTAGTTCTTGAGTACGTGAAAAGTGTTCGCCTAAGAACAATTATTAATTCGCGGTTAATATCAATTATTCGACTCAAGTAAACAGTACGCTCAAGTGCTAACAGTACGATCAAGTGCTCAATCTCGATTAAGATTAGTGAAGCGCACCAAACTACACTGAATAAGCGATTAAGTGAGTGAGTAATATTAGTGAGGCGCAAAAGAAAGCAAAGGAAAACTGTGCGGTAAATTAAAACACGAATCACAACAATATCTAAGTGAACCAAGTGCAACAGAATAAATAAATAAATTGTATAGATAAATAATAATGAAATAAACAAAAAAAAATAACAACAAAAAGGAACCAAACAAGCTGTCAAAACAACGTTATTTCTGTGACTAAAACATTTAAAAACTTGTACCGAAACAACAAAGGAAAAGGGAGATAAAAAGCAATCTGGACGACAAATTACGAAGAAGACGAAGAGCAGAAGAAATTGACAAGAACCGAAACCTAAAATCGACCAAGATGACAACAGAAGAAGCATCCGTAGCAGTAAGTCCCCTTATACTTAGCATAGATCCACTAAAATACCTGAATAATCTTCCTACCTATGATGGAAGTAGTGATAATCTGCATAATTTTACTGATTTGGTAGATAGAATACATCCGACCCTCAGCAGGTATGACGATGTAGGGCAACATTTTTTCTTCGATATCATCAAAAACAAATTGGTAGGGAAAGCTAGGGAAGCTATTGAGATAAATAATAGCGTCAATAAATGGGAAGACTTGAAAATATTATTTTCCCAATACTTTGGTGATAAAAAAACAACTGAGCAACTTTACGATGATCTTAGAAGCCTATTATTTAGAAATCACTGCCACGAATATTATAATAGTATCAAGGTCATTTTGAGGAGACTTAACAATAAAACTAGGACTGTTAGACCCCATAACCCTATTGAAATAGAGCAGAATTGCAAGGCAGCTCTTCGGATTTTCATAAGTAAAATCCCAGAACCAATGAAGGGACTCCTGCATTGCAGAAACCCTTCAAATTTAGAAGAAGCCATGCAAATCCTGTCGGAAACAGGATATGCGTACTCGGCAGGTATCTCTGGAACAGGTAACCTCAGACAAGAACAGAACGGTAGATTCTATAACTCAGGTGATAGACCTTATAGCCAACAATCTAGAAGCATCCCAGATAGGAATCAGTTCAGAACAAATCAGACCAATCAGACTAGAACTAATCAATTTAGAACACATCAAAGCCAACAGTTTAGGACAAACCAAAGCAACCATTCTAGAAACCAGAACAACCAACCTGGCGTAAATCCGAGTAATCCCTTTAGAAACAATCATGGTATAGAACCAATGGACACGCTATCGGCCGTAACCAGGCAAGTAAATAAGCTAGAAGGAAATGAGGATTTTCGGAAAAGAAGCCCAATGGTAGATTACCCTATATAATCGTCGAGGCAAAAAATAATCACAGACTAAGAATACTGATCGATACGGGATCAGAGACCAGTATTCTCAACCCAGGTATATGTCATCCCAAGTGGCAGACGAAATTACAAAAGCCACTTAAAATTCTAACTACTAGCACACCCATTTATGTAAATAGAAAGGTAAAAATCCCGCTGTTCAAAGAATTTGGGAAACCAGGTAAAACAGCCGAAATTTTAGAATTTAAGTTCCACCACAACTTTGACGGGTTAATAGGGAACAACATTTTACTGCCAATTGAAGCCATTATTGATTTCCAGCGAAGAATTCTAACAGTAGATGGAAATGAGATTAACTTATTTTTCAACAAAGACGAGGAAGAAGTAACGTACGAGAAGTACAAAGAACAAATCCCCACCTTAGAAATCTACAATACAGAAACGAGTGTAGAACCCATTTTGAACCAAATACGCACGCAGCACTTAAATAAGGAAGAGAAAGAAGCTGTTATAA
This sequence comes from Eristalis arbustorum, assembly GCA_916610145.1. Classification (NCBI taxonomy): domain Eukaryota; kingdom Metazoa; phylum Arthropoda; class Insecta; order Diptera; family Syrphidae; genus Eristalis; species Eristalis arbustorum. Next base: position 197,480 of record CAKAIZ010000026.1, on the reverse strand, counting down.
AATTAGTTACGCAATATTCAACAATTTTTTTTCAAGAAGGAACCGACTTAATATTTACAAGTGCGATAAAGCATGAAATAAAGACGAAGAACGAAATTCCAATTTACACCCGTAACTATAGATACCCAGAGGTTCATCGAAAAGAGGTGGAATCCCAGATAAATGAAATGTTGAGGCAAGGAATAATTCGTCCTAGCAACTCGCCTTACTCAGCTCCAATCTGGGTCGTCCCGAAAAAAGTGGACGCATCGGGTCTGAAAAAATGGAGAATCGTTATCGATTATAGAAAACTCAACGAGGTTTCTATCGATGACAAATTCGCAATCCCTAACATTGACGACATCTTTGACAAGTTAGGGAAAGCCCAATACTTTACGACACTTGACCTGGCTAAGGGGTTTCATCAAATAGAGATAGCCAGCAAGGACATAAAGAAGACTGCATTCTCAACTAATAACGGCCACTTCGAATTCCTGAGGATGCCGTTCGGGTTAAAGAACGCCCCGGCAACATTCCAGAGAATGATTAATGATGTACTAGCCGAATATATGGGAAAAATATGTCTGGCTTATATTGACGACATAATAATATTTTCAACCAGCTTACAAGAACACATAATTTCGATAAAGAAAGTGTTCGAAAAACTGAAAGAAGCTAACTTAAAAGTACAACTTGATAAAAGTGAATTCTTGAAAAAAGAAACGGAATTTTTGGGGCACATCATCACAACGGAAGGTATCAAACCTAATCCGCATAAAATTGAAGCTATACTAAATTACAAACTTCCAAAGACCCAAAAACAAATAAAGGCGTTCCTCGGTATAACGGGCTATTACCGAAAATTTATAAAGGACTACTCCAAAGTAGCGAAGCCCATGACCGTCTGTTTAAAGAAGGGAGCCAAAATTGATTTGAGTGACGCAGACTATAATCAAAGTTTCGAAACTCTGAAGACCTTGATTACATCCGAACCAATACTTAAACGTCCTGACTTTAGTAAAAAGTTTACGCTTACGACAGATGCTTCGAATTATGCAATCGGTGCTGTCTTATCCCAAGATGGCCACCCGACTTGCTATGCTAGCCGTACTCTAAACAATCACGAAACAAACTACTCAACCGTTGAAAAAGAGTTGCTTGCCATAGTATGGGCAACCAAGTACTTTCGGCCTTATCTGTACGGTAGAAAATTCACGATCAGAACAGATCATCGTAAATTAGTTTGGTTGAGCTCACTAAAAGAACCCAACACCAAGCTACAGAGGTGGAAGATAAAGCTTGAGGAATTCAACTTCGAAATAGAATACGTAAAAGGCAAGGATAACCAAGTGGCTGACGGGCTATCCAGGATGGAAATTTACCTTAACGAAAACAGAGATCAACGAAGTAATGAAAGTATAGAACAGTTGGACAACCAATCAATAGTCGCAACCATACACAGTGCAAACGAGGATAGTAGTAACCATATCCCAATAATAGACTCACCCGTAAACTTATATAAAACCCAGATAATTTTGAATACAACGAACAATTTGAATAGTCACAAAGTATATAATATATTCAAAAAAAGAAGAATTGTAATAGAATTAAGAGAATTCAAGGAGGATTTTATTCTAGACATCATGAAAAAGTTTTTGCCACACAATGGTATAGTTGCCATTTATTCCAATCACGATCACGTATTCGCAAAGTTTCAAGATGTGTATCTGAAATACTTCAGTAGAAATAAACTCCTAAGAGTAGTTAAATGCAGCAAGTTCCTAGGCGACATAGACGACGAGGAAAAGTTAGCACAGGTTATAACTCAAACACACAAATTACTCAATCATAGAGGCATAAATGAGACATATGAGGAAATAAAAGATGTCTATTATGCCCCTCAACTTAAAGAAAGCATCCAAAGATTCATAAATAATTGCGAAGTCTGTAATAAGTCGAAGTATGAAAGACAGCCATACAAAATTCCATTGAAACTAACCGAGACACCAACAAAACCCAACCAAATCGTGCATATCGACATATGGTACGCTCACATAAATCTCATGTATGTCACAATGATTGACAAATTCACCAAACATGCCATGGTTCAGGAAATTAGACACAGAACCTGGGTGGAATTACTAAAAACATTAAAAATCAGGTTTGCAACACTAGGGATTCCGCAAAGAATCGTCACAGATGGAGAAAGTGGGTTCTCCGCAGTTTTAATCAGGGAATATCTCAAAGAAAATAATGTGGAATTACACGTAACCACACCATACAGGAAGACAGGGAATTCGGATATCGAAAGATTCCATTCCACACTAAACGAACATATACGAACATTTACAGCTGACGATAGTAATAGGGATACGTTGCGCAATAAAGTTTTAAAAGCAGTAACTATATACAATAGAACAATTCACTCTGCCACACACAAAAGACCAATAGAATTTATTAATGGAGAAATAAAAAGTGAGGAATATCAAAATATTGTAGAATTAGTTAAGAAAAATAAAGAAAGGCGCATTAACAAGTTGAATAGAGATAAAACAGATGTAGACCTTAGAGAAAAAAAACATTTGTACTTAAAAAGTAGGAGCAGTAATAAACTCAAACCAGTGCACAAGAAATCAAACCCCGAAGTAATTGACCAAGACCATGTAAAAGATGAGAAAGGAAGCAAATTCTATAAAACACAACTAAAACGTAGATATAAATATGAAAAAACGTAAAATTCCAGATACTAATACTACTTGCGACAGCGACAATAAGGACACAAGGACAAAAGATAGACGTACTAAATCTTGACAACGGACAGGGATATGTTACAATAAGAGACCAGCAGCTTCAAGTCATAACAAGCTACACAAAATTACTTCATTGTGTAAATCTCACCACATGGACCGAAAACTTAGACATAATCGAACATAACATTGACAAACTAAATTACAATAACGAATACCCAGGCATTATACATAGTTTCAACATATTAGCTCAAGAAATAGAAAGTTTAGTGAATAAGCATCATCATAAAGAGAAAAGAGGTTTAGCCAACTTCGTAGGAAACAGTTTAAAATACCTAACAGGAGTTATGGATTATGATGACGAGCAGGAAATCAAGCAAAGATTAGAAATAAATAGGGAAAATAACAAAATTGTAATTGACGGACTAAACAACCTAATTCACATAAACCACCACTTTGACGAACTTATAAACAATATAACAAGACATATAAATGGACAGCAACTAGCAATAAAAAGAGAACTGCAAAGTCTTGGCAATGCAATTAATAGGGAATTCTCAGAAATCGCACACATGCAGCAGGCATTCCAAATACAATACGACATACAATTACTGACAGAACAAGTTAGGAAAGTAAAGGAAAATGTATTAGCAAGTCAACTTGGAATCTTGGGAAGGGATTTTCTGTCACCAAAAGAAGTAGAAAAGTTTAACATAACAATAAGTGGCCTGTCAAACATAAAAAGTTCTGTAATTAGTTATAATGATCAAATAATTTTTGTACTAATGCTACCAAATTACTCAAATGTTGAATACCTTAAGATAATAATCGAACCTGTACCAAATAAGAATAATCTAGAGTTAGCTACCGCTTACAGAGAATTTATAAGTGATGGAAAACATAACTATTATAATGTAAATAGGACAATTAAAATAAAAGATTTAGATTTAGTTTAAGATTCTTGTATTTCCAAAAAAAAAATTTTTACTAAAAATTTTAAGAATAATACAAACATTGAAATTAAGCAGCTAACCAATAACATTGTAATAACCAAAAACATCCCATATACTCAAGTAACACATAATTGTCATAATTTTAGTGTAAACCTGATGGGTAATAATTTGATAAGATTCGAGAATTGTAAAATAAGTATAAACGATATAAAATATGAAAACTTCTTGATGTATGACAACTTTATTATACCAAACCTCAATAATGTAACCATAGAGGAAATTGAAATGAACTTTTCTGCAGAAGAAATTAATATAAAACACTTAGAGAATCGGAAAATGATAGAGGAAATTAAACTAAGGAACATCGCGCATGAACACGTAAATCTCGGGGTAACATCCATAATATTCATTATCTTAGTTGCAATCACACTATTATTTCGAAAAAAGCAGAAGCTTAGTAAGACTAATGTTCAAGTTGAAATAAAAAAAGTTGATTCTCCGGAGCAGAATCGTAAGGGGGGACGAGTTACGTCGGAGACTTCACTTCCGTTCTCCACCCGGTAACCACATTCCTTTTGCACATTAACCACTCGCAAAGTACATGGTCAACGGTTCGCGGATCATGTTCGCAAGCGCTTCCACCTTTGCGCTACACGCGCCGATACATGAAACCCTTAGCACATTCCTTTCCCATAAACAAATTTATCCAAAAAGCTGTGTCAACAGTTTTATGTTTTAAATATCTGCAGAAAAGTTCAGTTCAGTGCAGTTGCACGCAGTCCTCTTTTAGTGTCGGATCGTTAGAAATAAATAAAGACAAAAAAAGAAAAAATAAAAAAAAAAAAACAAAGAGTTTTTTTTTATGCAAACGGCACATTGAAAATCACAACTTATGGAGATACCATTGACACGTGTGGAGTGGTCTATAGGTAAATACAACCTTGATGACAATGCGGACAACTTCCTACTGTACTCTGGGATGCTTTCACTTAATTCAATTATGATTAGGAATGTAATTGGTAAGGGTAGAGTTGTATTTAGCTTGGTAGACGCCTGATGAGTATGCAGACAGTATTATGTGATGATTGTTGTTGATTCTAGTGTATTTGGGGCTGCAATTGGTCATCGTAGAGGGATATATGGCTTGGCGGGAGCTTGGTAACAACGCAGACGGTGTCCTAGTGTGCTCTGTGCTGATTGTAGTTGATTCTGGTGTATTTCTGGATGCAATTGGTGGCAGTATAGTGAGATTTAGCTTGGAGTGAGCTAGGTGAGAGCGCAGGTGGAGGCCTGGTTTGGTATGTCATGATTGTAGTGGATTCTGGTATATTTGGGGATGTTATTGATAGATATGGAGTGCATGCGGCTTAATAAACGCCTGATGTGTATGCAGACATTATCCTGTTGTGTTCTGTGATAAGTGTAGTTGATTCTGATTTATTTGAGGTTGCAATTGATAGCTGTAGAGCGATATTCGGCTTGGTGGGAGCTTGGTAAGAACGCAGGTAGAGACCTGGTGTGGTATGTCATGATTGTAGTGGATTCTGGTATATTTGGGGATGTAATTGATAGATATAGAGTGCATGCGGCTTGATAAACGCCTGATGTGTATGCAGACATTGTCCTGGTGTGTTCTGTGATGACTGTAGTTGATTCCGGTGTATTTCTGGATGCAATTGGTGGCAGTATAGTGGGACTTAGCTTGGAGTGAGCTAGGTGAGAACGCAGGTGGAGGCCTGGTGTGGTATGTCATGATTGTAGTGCATTCTGGTATATTTGGGGATGCAATTGATAGATATAGAGTGCATGCGGCTTGATAAACTCCTGATGTGTATACATGCATTGTCCTGGTGTGTTCTGTGATGAGTGTAGTTGATTCTGATATATTTCGGGTTGCAATTGATAGCTGTACAGCGATATTTGGCTTGGTGGGAGCTTGGTAAGAACGCGTATGGTGTCCTGGTGTGATCTGTGAAGATTGTTGTTGATTCTGGCGTATTTCGAGTTGTAATGGATAACTGTTGCACTGTGGAACTCCGCAATGTTGAGTAACCGGCCGCTTTGTATTCATATTTTAATACTTTTTCTGAAATAATAGTTAAACGGATATCAAATTAGTTCCACACACTCACAATTTGAATTCCATATTTTTACCTGTTGTCCAAGAAAAAATCCGTATTATTCCTGAGAATTTAACACTTCACAACCACTAGACCCTAAGATACAGTTTATTATCTTTGTATTTAACTTTTCTCTGCAACCGAAATCAACAATTTTATATTAAATTTCACTATTTGAATTCTCTACCGAATTTGAATTTTAAATACAACTTTGTTCCCGCGGATGAGCTGTCACAATTTTGCATACGAACGCAGCTAATTAAAATTAACACCAGAGGGCACTGACACTGTCGGAATATTTCGGTACTAACATTATTAGACAAAATTCAAAATTTTGAATGTTGGATATTATTATTTTTATAGTGTTGAATTTTTTTTATATTAACAAACGTGAGAAAAAGTCTTCCAACGCCAAGCAAATCTAATAAAGGTTGCATGGCCGTAATGACGCCCATTTTCTAACTGAAGAAATATTGAACGCGCCAAGTGCAATTATTAAACAAGAAAAATCTATATATACGTGAAAACTTTCAATTGCCTTTAAAAGATCTGTACAAGACGTTAGAACTTCCCGCAAAAATGCCCGTCCTTCTTGTTTGTGTCAAAGGTCATACCCACAATCTTAATTTGTTTTTCATACACTTGTGTGCATTTATGTCGCTGACTGATTGTGGTTTGGACTCCAACAGAGACATTGGAAGTAATGGTGTTAGCGGGTATGTCTTCATCACCATAAACTGGTTCAACGTCCAAAACATGAGACATTTGCTAGAATAGAAGTGTAATAAATGGGCTTTTTTAATTGCATTAACTTACCTGTTTCTGTAACGCTCTCATCTCTAACCTGTCATATCTTGCTTTTAAATTACATGCAATTTTTCTTACTATCCTACTCTTTGGAAGGTTCAATGTGGGAAAAGCTGCATCCACCTAACGACGTCTTCTTAATTTTCCTTTATTTATGGGGACAATCATTTTGTTTGCTTCAAAGTGCAAACTACATATTACGAAATATTTAGGAAATGGTTTTTCCCATCTTCAAAACATGTTTCCATATCAAGAGTTCCTTCGGGTTATCCAGCACTCTTTTCGGCAGTTTGTGCATGGATATAGTCCTACTTCCGTAGGAGTTGCACTGTGGAACTCCGCAATGTGGAGTAACCGGCCGCTTTGTATTCGTATTTTAATACTTTTTCTGAAATAATAGTTAAACGGATATCAAATTAGTTCCACACACTCACAATTTGAATTCCATATTTTTACCTGTTGTCCAAGAAAAAATCCGTATTATTCCTGAGAATTTAACACTTCACAACCACTAGACCCTAAGATACAGTTTATTATCTTTGTATTTAACTTTTCTCTGCAACCGAAATCAACAATTTTATATTAAATTTCACTATTTGAATTCTCTACCGAATTTGAATTTTAAATACAACTTTGTTCCCGCGGATGAGCTGTCACAATTTTGCATACGAACGCAGCTAATTAAAATTAACACCAGAGGGCACTGACACTGTCGGAATATTTCGGTACTAACATTATTAGACAAAATTCAAAATTTTGAATGTTGGATATTATTATTTTTATAGTGTTGAATTTTTTTTATATTAACAAACGTGAGAAAAAGTCTTCCAACGCCAAGCAAATCTAATAAAGGTTGCATGGCCGTAATGACGGCCCATTTTCTAACTGAAGAAATATTGAACGAGCCAAGTGCAATTATTAAACAAGAAAAATCTATATATACGTGAAAACTTTCAATTGCCTTTAAAAGATCTGTACAAGACGTTAGAACTTCCCGCAAAAATGCCCGCCCTGGTATGTGATGAACTTGAACCTGATGTTCTGCTTATCAATGATTTCACAGGAACGATAACCCTAGACAATGCTGATCAAGATCTAAATGGTACCTACTTACTAAAATTTATCAACGTTACTGTAAAAATCAACGATCAAACATACAAAAACGCTAAAGCACCTCAAATTCAAGTACTACCAGCTGTTTTCCAACCAACTCCAGCAGAAAAAAATGTCATCAATGTACTATCGCTAGAAGATCTCAACAATACGAAGATGATTGACCTATTGGCATCAGAAAACTTTTCACACCACTACATCCAATATGGGATAGTCATAATATCTGTTGTCACAGTTTTATCAATACTAACATGCAAAAGAAATAATAATAAACCCGTAAATATTATAAAAATCGATAAAGCAAATAATAACTCTGCAGAATTTTTCCCCGACACTTCAAAGGCATTGACCTCCAGCACCATGAACATACCCAACATTTACAATGTTCCATTTTTTTGAATGAGGACATTCAACTTTAGAGGGGAGGAGTTAATGCAAACGACACTTTAATATGGAACTCCAATGGTGTGAATAATGGTGACCATGCAGATTCCCAGTACCGTTCGTACCAGGCACCGTGCACATGATCGTACCTGGCACAATGCACATGCAAACCAATGCACTATTTCAGCAACATGTGGGAAAGCATCATATTGCACCTGTGAAGCAACATGAGACAGCGTCCGGTGGCATCGAGGGAAAATCAGATTAAGCATAAGTAGACGTAGAACATCAGAATTGTATTCAGTTATTACTTAGTTGTCATTGCAGTAATAATTCAGTCATAATTCAGATATGTCATAGTTCAGTTTTATTCAGTTTTTGTATTAGAATGTAGGTGAAAAATAAAAAAATTAATAAAAATATTTTTTTAAAATTTAAATAGTGTATAAAATTTATTTTAATTTAATTTTTAAAGTCTTGGTATGATTAGTGTTAAAAAAAGAAAAATTGTTCATACATGAAATAAAACATAAAATTAACATTAAATAACACAACAAGTCTTCTCTCTTTACATACTTTTAAGGAATATTATCATCATTATCATTACAGAAAACAAACAAAAACGAAGGGAACATAGTATTCAATTGATTGTTGGTGCGAGTGCGCATAGCGAAACTTGTACATTTAATGCAACAACTTGGGCGAGATTACAGTTGAGAGTAATAAAGGGAAATGTTTTTTTTTCGACTTTTCTATAATTACATGAAGTTCTCCTTGTTTTCCTTGTTGTAGGCGGTAACGACGGGGGATATTTTGTGAAACGGCGGCTTCCGGCTATTCATTTGTTTCAAACTCGCCATGTAGGTGCCCTCTCGATTTTTGCCATTGATCTCCTTGGGCTCTTCGATGGGATTCAGATCGATGGGTGTCGAGTTCAGTATGACCGCCGGGTCTGATATATCAGCAGCGGTTTCACTGTCCTGAAAAACGAACCGAGTGAGATGTCGGCTTGGCGTAGGTGAGTGGCTGACTTACCTCATTTATTGTTACCTCCACGTCGGACCAATCACTCTCCTGTCGCAACCGTTTCACAATATGATTGTGCGACGATGTGGATGCCAACACCCGTGGGTAGGAGAATTCTCGCTTAGATGGTGTTAGACCTGAAATTGAATTAAAGGCCCACGTAAGTTGAGGGTAGGTGACAACTTGCAAATCAACTCACCAGTTGGAGCGTAGGTGGGGGGGGCTTATGTACACAGGGCAAAGTTGCTGACTGCACCCAACCTGGTAGGATGCCAGCGCGATCCCTGTTTGTGCATAAGTCAAGTTGACATACAGCCTCCTCGTGGCGCCCCTGGATAGCCATCACAACAACCGTTGTGTGGTGAACTAATGTATGCAGCGATCCCCCTCTGCCGGAGGGTCAAATAATGGGCCTGGCCTACCAGTTGTAGGTTGTGCGTGAGGTTGACTCCCTCACCACACAAAAAACCAACGGTTACGAACCGACAACAGGCCTCGGATATGGACGGATTCAAAGTTGACGACCCCAGCAAACGATCAAAGGACAATGATTTTCGGTTCTGCACGTGGAATGTGAGGTCCCTGAACAGACCACGTGCAGCCGATGAACTCGCGGAGGCCCTAGACTGCTACAAAGCAGATGTCACCGCCATCCAGGAGATGCGATGGGATGGGCCGGGCAAAAGGAAGATGAGAAACTGCGACATCTACTACGGTGATTGCTACAAAGAGGGAAGGCAGCGCTTATTTGGATGCGGATTCGTTGTTCGAGGCAGACTTAGGCAAAAAGTCTTAAGCTTTGATTATATCAGCGAGCGCCTCATAACAATCCGCATCAAGGCTAAATTCGGGAACATCAGCCTGATTTGCGCACACGCCCCGACGGAGGAGAAGGATGACGATAGCAAGGATGACTTCTATGATCTCCTAGAAAGAACATACGATCGATGCCCCAGCTATGACACCAAGATCGTTCTAGGAGATTTCAACGCACAGCTGGGCAAGGAAGAAATCTTTGCTAGAGTCATCGGAAAACACAGCCTGCACGACAACACATCCGGAAACGGACTCAGGCTGGTAGATTTCGCCTCGGGGCGTAACCTCTCTGTGATGAGCACGCGGTTCCCACACCTCAACATCCATAAGGGGACCTGGCGGTCTCCTGATCAATCAACCGTCAACCAGATTGATCACGTTGCGATCGACGTCAGACACTCCTCCAATATTCTCGATGTCCGAACGTTCCGAGGAGCCAACATCGACTCGGACCATTTCCTTGTTGTAGCCAAGGTAAGGATAAGGATATCGAGAGAAGTACGGAGTCGAGAAAGAACACTACGGTTTGACGTCGGAAAGCTACAATCGCAATCGACCGCTAGGAACTTTGCCGACCGAGTCTCCCTGAAACTCTCTGAAAGTTCGACGCTGCCTGCACATTCAATAGAAGAAGAATGGAAACGTTGTCAAAAAGCCATCAAAGAAGCTGCCACTGATGTGCTGGGTTTCACGACACCACCCAGAAGGAACCCATGGTTTGACGACGAGTGCAGGCAGGTACATGCAGCCAAGCAGGAGGCCTACAAGGCAACGCTGCATCGAACAACGAGAGCTGTTCGTGAGCTCTATGAACAGAAGAGAAGGGAAGAGCACCGGCTTCTCAGAAAGAAAAAGAAAGAGCATGAGAAGCGCGCGGTCGTGGAGATGGAGAGGTGTTACGACAGGAAGGAGGTCCGAAAGTTTTACCAAAAGGTAAAACAAGTATCAGGAAGATATAGACCTCGGACCGAAGCCTGCAGGGACGAAAATGGACAACTAGTAGTAGAATCGCAGTCGATGCTGAGAATTTGGAAAAATCATTTCTGTAGACTGTTAAACGGCGATGACGACACAAATTCCGCTGTCAGGCAGAATGTTTCACTCAATTTGGACGATGATGAACACGAATTCCGTCCCCCCGACTTAGACGAAGTTAAGATAGCGATATCTAGACTGAAGTCGAACAAAGCTGCTGGAGCGGACGGATTGTCCGCGGAATTGTTTAAGGCAGCTGGAGATGACCTGGTTGGGCGCATGCACCAGCTCATCTGTAAGATATGGTCGGAGGAAAGCATGCCCGATGAGTGGAATCTCAGCGTCGTTTGTCCGGTCCACAAGAAAGGAGACCCCTTTGACTGCGCCAACTATAGAGGGATCAGCCTCCTTAACATCGCTTATAAAATACTCTCTGCCGTTCTGTGTGAACGCCTGAAACCCTTTGTCAACAACCTGATAGGTCCTTATCAGTGCGGTTTCAGGCCAGGAAAGTCCACAATAGACCAAATATTTACACTCCGGCAGATCCTGGAAAAGACTCAAGAGATGCAGATCGACACCCACCACCTATTTGTCGATTTCAAGGCCGCATATGACAGCGTGCATAGAGACGAGCTATACAGCGCCATGTCTAGTTTTGACATTCCTGCCAAACTCGTCAGGCTGTGCAGGATGACGATGGAGAACTCTCGCTGCTCCATCAAGGTCGGTAACGAACTCACCGAGACCTTCAATGTCAAAAAAGGTTTTAGGCAAGGCGACACGCTGTCATGTGACTTCTTTAACATCATACTTGAGAAGATCGTGCGAAACTCTAACGTCAACACCCGAGGCACGATCTTCCAAAAGTCCGTTCAACTGCTTGCATACGCGGACGACATTGACGTGATTGGACGAACACAGCGAGCCGTCAATGAGGCGTTTGCTGGCATTGAAGCGGAAGCGGCTAAAATGGGTCTAGCGGTAAACCAGGGCAAAACAAAGTACATGCTGTCATCACGAAAGGACGCACAACACCGACGTCTCGCACAGAGCGTCATATTGGGCAGCAGAAACTTTGAGGTAGTCAAGGACTTCGTCTACCTAGGCTCCGGAGTAAATAGGGACAACAACACCAGTACCGAGATCAAGCGCAGAATTACTCTTGCCAATCGCTGTTTCTTTGGGCTCAAGAGGCAATTGAGTAACAGAGCCATCTCTCGAAACACCAAATTGAGCTTGTATAAAACCCTGATCATCCCAGTCCTACTCTATGGCGCAGAGACATGGACGCTATTGAAAGCGGATGAAGAAGCTCTTGGTTGTTTTGAGAGAAAAGTTCTGCGTACGATCTTTGGTCCTGTTTGCGTTGATGGCGTTTGGAGGAGAAGGTTCAACCACGAACTATACGGGCTGTACAGCGGCATGCACCTAGTTAAGCGTCTTCGGATCCAACGCTTAAGATGGCTAGGTCATGTAGAGCGGATGGACACCACAGCTCCGGCCCGAAGAGTCTTCGACACCGAGCCATTGGGACAGCGCAACAGAGGACGTCCTCGCACTAGATGGCGCACACAAGTGGAAAAGGACCTCAACCAACTTGGTGTGCGCAACTGGAGGCAGCTGGCGAAAGATCGTGCTGGCTGGAGAGGCATGTTGGTTGAGGCCCAGGTCCACCCCGGACTGTAGCGCCAATCGAAGAAGAAGTTGGAGCGTAGGTCTGGAGTTCGTTTGTCCGGAACCTGTTCAGATCCTCTACACAATGCTTCATCTGGGTTCTGATTAGTTCATTCAGTTCTACTAACACTAAATTTAGGTCAATCTATTTAAAATTGTGGGTGCCTAAACGATAAATAGTTCAGGCAACAAACGCAAGAGGGCACCATCGAAGCAACCCGCCTTTTTCCTATTTTTTTATATTTTTAGTTGCCATTACTGATCTAACCTACAATTGAGTGACCTGGGTAGTCCGAGTCTGTCAAATTTAAATAGAGTATTAAATAAAAGAATTTAAATAAAATTTCGGTTTCATTAATTGAACAGCACGCACCGAAATTGGTGACCCCGACGCGTACGCCGAAAATATATATATCTCTACCATATATACGCACCGATATATCTCTACAATATATACTGCGCACATCTTTAAAATGTCCGAAGACAATGAGCAACAGCAAACTCCCGCTACGAGTGGAACTAAAGCTAGTGTTCGTATTGCTCAATCAGGAGAAAACTCTGTGCAAGCACAAATAAACCGGCTGCAAGAGCTGCAACAGCAATTGATTTCCCAGCAGGCGCAAGCAGTAACAGGCGCAGAAGTGGAATCAAGTCACGCACGTGTACGACCACCACCATTTTGGCGAGAAAACGTGAAGTTATGGTTCGCCCAACTCGAGGCTCAGTTTTTACTTGAGAACTTGCGATCTGATTCCCGAAAATTTAATATCGTCATTGCACATCTCGATCAAACAACGGCTATGGAAGTACAAGACGTCATCATTAACCCACCCACACGGGATCGGACGTTTCTGTATTTCCTCACATTGATCCACGACGACAGCCTACATCAAGCGATTACACACTCTTCGCCGCGAATGGAACTCCCATTCCAACTTACGGTTTCCGTACTCTACAGCTGAACCTTGGATTGCGTCGCGATTTCACCTGGCGTTTTGTAGTAGCCGAAGTTAGCAAACCTATTATAGGAGCAGATTTTCTAGCATACTTTCAGCTCCTGGTAGACGTTTCGCACAGCAGATTGCTTGACGGAATCACCGGTCTTTCGACACTAGGACATCACGCATATGAAGAATCACCTCACGTTAAATCTGTCTGTGGAACCTCAAGATACATAAACCTACTCAAACAGTATCCCAGAATAACTCGACCCGATGGCAGCTTCACAGAAATTCGTCATTCCACGGTTCATCATATAAATACAACAGAAGGTCCACCAGTTAGCTGCAAGGCGCGACGTCTAGCGCCTGATAAATTGAAAATCGCTAAAAGTGAATTCGAGACAATGGTGAAAATGGGAATAGCGCGTCGTTCCGAAAGTTGTTGGTCATCTCCACTTCACCTCGTTCCAAAGAAAACGGGCGATTGGCGTCCTTGCGGTGATTACCGCGCATTAAATTACCGCACAACACCGGACAACTATCCTCCAAGGAACCTTATGGATTGTTCCGCTCATCTCGCTGGAAAGAAAATATTCTCAAAGATCGATCTTGTTAAAGCGTTTAATCAAATCCCGATCGCCCCAGAGGATGTCAAGAAAACAGCTATTGTTACGCCATTTGGACTCTTTGAGTTCATGTTCATGACTTTCGGACTTCGAAATGCCGCCCAGACGTTCCAGCGGTTCATCGATGAAGTCACAAACGGCCTGGATTACTGTTTTCCATATATAGATGATATCTTGGTGGCATCGGACGACGAAGAACAGCACTTCCAACATCTACAAGAACTTTTCGAACGACTCAACAAATTTGGCGTGGTCGTAAACGTAGCCAAATGCGAGTTCGGTAAGTCAAACATCACGTTTCTAGGTTACTCAATTTCGAGCATTGGCATTTAACCTCCAGAAGACCGAATCCAAGCTATTATCAATTACAAACCTCCAACGACGGTGAAGCAACTCAGAAGGTTTCTAGGTGCCATCAATTTTTACCGGCGTTTCATCAAAGACGCGGCTAAGTTACAAGCTCCACTAAACGAATGTCTAAAAGGAACGAACATCAAAAGCAACAAAATCATCGCTTGGACACAACCACTTCAGGAAGCATTTAGCGCTTGCAAAGAAGGACTTACAAAAGCCGCCTTGCTCGCACATCCTGACCCTGCACTCGAATGGGGACTTTTTACTGATGCATCAGATGATGCTATGGGTGCAGTCCTGCAGCAGAAAACACCTATTGGTTGGCAGCCGCTGTCATATTTCGCTAAAAACTTTAACACCGCTCAGCGTAAATATAGTACATATGACAGGGAATTGTTGGCAATATATTCTGCTATCAAACACTTCAAATTCATGTTGGAAACCAGACATTTTACCATATATACGGACCACAAACCGTTGGTGTTCGCTTTTAAACAAAAGCTCGAAAAAGCATCACCTCGACAGTTTCGATGCCTTGACCTCATTGGTCAATTCTCAACGAATATCAAACACATCTCCGGAACCGAAAACGTGGTAGCAGATAGTTTATCAAGAATTGAAGGCATCAGTAAATCGGTGAATTTTGAAGAGCTTGCGGAATCACAAAACGGTGACGTAGAACTGGAAAACATTATTAAATCTACTTCCTCATTACAGGTTATGAAAGTTCCGCTTCCAAACTCCAACCTGCAAATATATTGCGACGTGTCTAAGGGTATTGCTAGACCTTTTGTAACGAAACCCTTCCGACGCCAAATATTTGAATCGCTTCACAGCCTGAGTCATCCCGGTCGCAATGCTTCAGTCAAACTAGTTTCTTCAAAGTTCATCTGGCCTTCAATTCGCAAAGACTGCAGAGCGTGGACAAAAGCATGCCTACAGTGCCAACGGTCGAAGATCACACGCCATACGTCATCACCCGTTGGAAACTTCGAACAAGCATCCTCGCGATTTGAGCATATCCACGTCGACTTCGTTGGACCACTTCCTTACTCACGAGGTTTCCGATTTTGCCTTACCGTGGTAGATAGATATTCTCGCTGGCCCGAAGCATACGCCTTAGAAGATTCGACTGCTGACACACTGGCAAGAACTCTCTTCGCAAATTGGATTGCACGCTTTGGCGTGCCACTTAAAGTAACATCCGATCGTGGTAGACAATTTCTGTCTAATCTGTTCGAGGCGTTAACCAAATTGTGCGGCATTAACCATCTAAAAACTACTGCTTACCATCCCGCAGCCAACGGCATGGTAGAAAAATTTCACCGCCAAATGAAAGCCGCCATAGAGTGCCATGAGTCACCCGCTTGGGCCGACCAACTTTCCCTCGTACTACTCGGTATCAGAGCATCCTTCAAAGAAGATATCCAAGCCACAGCTGCTGAAATGGTGTATGGAGAACCCATCAGACTACCCGGTGAGTTTTTATCTCCATCAAGAAACGTAATCAGCGATCCACTAACATTTGTGAATCAACTTCGACAACATTTTGAGAATTTATCGCCAATCCCAGCTTCGCATCATGGTTTAAAAAGAATTTTTGTTTTCAAAGAACTTCCAACTGCATCTCATGTTTTCATCCGCAGAGATGCACTCCGAACTGGATTACAACAGCCATACGAAGGTCCATTCCCAGTTGTGAAAAGAACAGACAAATTCTTTTGCGTTAGAATTCGAGGAAAAGAAACGAACGTCTCTATCGATCGTTTAAAACCAGCCTTTCTTCTTACAGCAGACGAGACAAATAAACCATCATCTGACCTAGTACTTCCAGCAACATCTAATGATACCAGGACGCAAAAGACACGCTCAGGAAGATTTGTTCGGATTCCAAATAGACTGGGAATACAAACGGGCTAAATCTATCATCGTAACAAAGTTACTGGAGGGGGAGTGATGTGGGTGCCTAAACGATAAATAGTTCAGGCAACAAACGCAAGAGGGCACCATCGAAGCAACCCGCCTTTTTCCTATTTTTTTATATTTTTAGTTGCCATTACTGATCTAACCTACAATTGAGTGACCTGGGTAGTCCGAGTCTGTCAAATTTAAATAAAGTATTAAATAAAAGAATTTAAATAAAATTTCGGTTTCATTAATTGAACAGCACGCACCGAAAAAATATATAAATATTTCAATTAGCGCAAACCCTGGTAGTTAGCGCTTTACTATTGTTATTGTTAATATAATTTATTTATATTCTCAATAAAGTTATAATAATAATAATAATAATTGATTTTATACTGTACCAACCTAACGCGTGCGTAGACTCTTATGTGATGATGTGATGTGATGTGATTTCGCGTGGTAGCTTGATCCTTGCCGTTGTTGTTAGAACTGTCCATTTTGATTAATATATTTTTTTTGCTATAAAGATATAAACATTATAATAAACACATTCACTTTGCTAACACAATTGTGACATATAACCATAAATAAAATAAATAGAGATATTCAACTGTCAAATAAATTTCCAAAATGGTTGACTGCCCACAAACTGGAAATATTCCATGAGTTGGTTCGTGAATACTGGCAATGTAAATAGTATTATAACATGCGTCATAATATGATACGCACATATATATATGTTTGTACTCATGCTATGTGCAACATTTCGCATGTTCTGGTGAGTGTATTTACAGATCCTGAGAGCTATGGAGGCATCCGATAACATTGAGATTTTGACCCCAAAATCCAAGTAGTGGTTCGTAAGGCATTTCTGATGGATTTCATCTTCCAATATATATATGTTTGTACTTCTGCTATGTACAACATTTCGCATGTTCTGGTGAGTGTATTAACAGATCCTGAGAGTTTGGGAGGCATTCGACAACAGTGAGATTTTTACCCCAAAATCCAAGTAGTGGTTTGTAAGGCATTTCTGATGGATTCCAACGCCCATCTTCCAACTGCCACCGCGGCGCTTCTAGGGATACCTATGACTTGCACACACCGTTTCGCATGTGCTGGTGTGTGTATTAATCGATCATAAGAGTTCGGAGTCCCTCCGGCAACATTGAGATTTTGATTCCAAGATCCAAGCAGTGGTTAGCAAGCCATTTCTGATGGATTTAACGGCCCATCTTCCGACTGCCACAGCGGCTCTTCTAGGGCTACCTATGACTTGCACACACCTTTTCGCATGATCTGGTGAGTGTATCAACAGATCCTGAGAGTTTGGAGTCCCGCCGGCAACATTGAGATTTTGACCCCAAGATCCAAGCAGTGGTTTGTAAGACATTTCTGATGGATTCCAACGCCCATCTTCCAACTGCCACAGCGGCCCTATTAGGGCTACTAGCGACTTGCGGACATTTGTCTGCATGTCCTGGTGTCTGTATTTATCGATCCTGAGAGTTTGGAGTCCCTCCGGCAACTTTGAGATTTTTACCCCAAAATCCAAGCAGTGGTTTGTAAGGCATTTCTGATGGATTTCAACGCTCATCTTCCAACTGCCACAGCGGCCCTATTAGGGCTACCGATGACTTGTGGACATTTTTCTGCATGTCCTGCGATGTGTATTTATCGATCCTGAGACCTTGGAGTGCCTCCGGCAACAATGAGATTTTGACCCCAAAATGAGAGCAGTGGTTAGTAAGGCATTTCTGATGGATTTCACGGCCCATCTTACGACTGCCACAGCGGCCCTATTGGGGCTACCGGCGACTTGCGCACACCGTTTCGCATGTCCTTGTGTGTGTATTAATCGATCCTGAGAGTTTGGAGTCCCTCGGGCAACATTGAGATCTTGACCCCAAAATCCAAGCAGTGGTTAGTAAGGCATTTCTGATGGATTGCAACGCTCATCTTCCAACTACAGCAGCGGCCTTTTTGGGGCTATCGGCGACTTGCGGACATTTTTCTGCATGTCCTAGTGTGTGTATTTATCGATCCTGAGAGTTTGGAGTCCCTCCGGCAACATTGAGATTTTGACCTCAAGATCCAAGCAGTGGTTAGTAAGGCATTTCTGATGGATTCCAACGCCCATCTTCCAACTGCCACAGCGGCTCTTCTAGGGATACCTATGACTTGCACACACCGTTTCGCATGTGCTGGTGTGTGTATTAATCGATCCTGAGACTTTGGAGTCCCTCCTTCAATATTGAGATTTTGAACCCAAAATCCAAGCAGTGATTCGCAAGGCATTTCTGATGGATTTCACGGCCCATTTTCCGACTGCCATAGCGGCTCTTCTAGGGCTACCTATGTCCTGGTGTGCTCTGTGCTGATAAATTAAAACTACCTTAAAATTAAACATACACACTTATATACATGTATGTATAATACTATACGCACATATATATGTTTGTACTTATGCTATGTACAACATTTCGCATGTTCTGGTGAGTGTATTAACAGATCCTGAGAGTTTGGGGGGCATCCGACAACATTGAGATTTTGGCCCCAAAATCCAAGCAGTGGTTAGTAGGGCATTTCTGATGGATTTCACGCCACAGCGGCTCTTCTAGGGGTACCTATGACTTAATGATTGATTCTGGGGTATTTCTGGATGCAATTGGTAGCAGTATAGTGAGATTAAGCTTAAAGGGAGCTACGTGAGAACGCAGGTGGAGGCCTGGTGTGGTATGTCATGATTGTAGTGGATTCTAGTATATTTGGGGATGTAATTGATAGATATAGAATGCATGCGGCTTAATAAACGCCTGATTTGTATGCAGACATTGTCCTGGTATGTTCTGTGATGAGTGTAGTTGATTCTGATATATTTGGGGTTGCAATCGATAGCTGTAGAGCGATATTTGACTTGGTGGGAGCTTGGTAAGAACACATAGGGTGTCCTGGTGTGCTCTGTGCTGATAAATTAAAACTACCTTAAAATAAAACATACACACATATATACATGTATGTATAATATGATACGCACATATATATATATGTTTGTACTTATGCTATGTACAACATTTCGCATGTTCTGGTAAGTGTACCTACAGATCCTGATAGCTATAGAGGCATCCGATAACATTGAGATTTTGACCCCAAAATCCAAGCAGTGATTAGTAAGGCCTTTCTGATGGATTTCACGGCCCATCTTCCAACTGCCACAGCGGCTCTTCTAGGGCTACCTATGACTTGCGCACATTTTTTTCCTTGATCTGGTGAGTGTATTTACAGATCCTGAGTGTTTGGGGGGCGTCCGACAAGATTGAGATTTTGTCCTCAAAATCCAAGCAGTGGTTAGTAAGGCATTTCTGATGGATTTCACGGCCCATCTTACGACTGCCACAGCGGCCCTATTGGGGCTACCGGCGACTTGCGCACACCGTTTCGCATGTCCTTGTGTGTGTATTAATCGATCCTGAGAGTTTGGAGTCCCTCGGGCAACATTGAGATCTTGACCCCAAAATCCAAGCAGTGGTTAGTAAGGCATTTCTGATGGATTGCAACGCTCATCTTCCAACTACAGCAGCGGCCCTTTTGGGGCTATCGGCGACTCCCATATGCATTAACAGATACAGCAGAATCAACTGCAATCATAACAGAGCACATCAGGACGCATGCTGCATTCTTACCAAGCCAAATATAAATCTACAGCTACCAATTACGTCCCCAAGTACACCAAAGCCAATATCTGTCTATTATATCCCCAAATATACCAGAACCCTTTACAACCATTACAGAACACACCGCGACGTTGCCTACATCCTTATCTAGCGTCTACCAAGCCAAATACCACTACGCAGCTACCAACTAAATTCCCGTATACAACAAAATCAACTGCGGTCACCATAGAGCGCACCAGCACATTGATAGCATTCTCACCAAGCTAAATATCATTCAGAGAGGAAGAGAGGTTGAAAATTTTATCAGTAACACCAATCTTATAAGTCTAAACGATGGCTCTCCGACACATCTCTCTACGCATGGCTCACTTACGAATGTAGACATTACTTGTTGTTCTTCTGAACTCTACACTGCAGTCTCTTGGGAAATATTGGATGGTCTCTACAATAGCGATCATTTTCCGATTATTTCCTCTATTGTTTCTGGCCCGGTTAATTGCAAAGTACCTTTTAACCCGAAATTCAAGACTGACAAGGCTAACTGGGCTTGTTACAACAAGCTCATCTTAGATTTCCTGTCACGTAATCCTATTTCGACCAATATCAATAAAGAGGCCGCTACGCTCCTCAAAGCTATAAGAACAGCTGCAAACATGTCCATCCCACAAAGCTCTTCACACCACCAAAAACGAACAGTGCCCTGGTGGAGCTCTCTCTTAGCTAGTCTACGACACGAAAAGCAAACTGCATGGAAACTTTTTAAAAGACATCCCAGCACGACAAATCTTATAAGCTTCAAAAAGGCAAATGCAAAATTCCGTCGTGAAGTTAAGGAGAGCAAATCAAAGTGCCTGCATGATTTCACATCTGACATTAACCCCACTTCGACACCAGAAAAAATCTGGCATAGGATTCGAACCCTTACTGGTAACGCTGTTGCGCACTCAATTAGTTCAATAACAACACCTGAGGGCAATAAAACCTCACCACTGGAAATAAGTAACGTTTTCGCCGTCAAATGGTCGAATTACTCTAAAGACGAATATTTCCCCCTCAACTTCAGAGCCAAAAAACAGTTAGCCTTATCTTCTTCAACTTTGCTCAACACCCACACAATAGCAGACTCTGCTAGATGCATTGAACTAGATATAACCCATATTGAACTGGAATGTTGTCTAGCCAAACTCAAAGGTAAAACGCCTAGCAGGGACCGAGTATCGTACCCCATGCTCAAAAATCTTCCACCTGAAGCAAAATCCAGGCTAATTGCATTATATAACAACATTTTGCTCACAGGTACAATTCCCCAATTTTGGAAGACAGCCACAGTAGTTCCACTTCCTAAACAAAACAAGAATATAAACCTAGTGGAAGGGTACCGTCCCATCTCCCTCGTGCCTTGCATTTCTAAGGTTTTTGAAAAAACTATAACCCAGCGCATAATGTGGTTCATTGAGTCCAAAAACATTCTTAGCCATAATCAGGTAGCATTCAGAGCTAACAAGGGCTGTGCCGATGCACACATTCATTTGGATTTTTACATAACCAAGGCACTTTCTGCCCGAAATCATGTAACCATTCTCTCTCTCGATTTTGAAAAGGCTTTCGACAGAATAGGGATTCACTTGGTCTTAAAAAAACTCAAAGACTGGGGTATTGGTCCAAAAATCCAGAACTACATTCGTTCTTTTTTAACTCATCGGAAAATTTGTGTAAGAGTCAACCACAGCTACTCTTCAACTCTTCCTCTTTTTAACGGCATACCCCAAGGCTCCCCACTGTCGGTAATCTTATTCATTATTGCCTTCGACGACCTTTCCAATATTATTAGCAAACACAAACACCTTGATCATTGCATTTACGCAGACGATGTATTCGTGCTGAGTAAACACAATGACCTTGGTAAGACAAAAATTTCATTTTCAGCATTAGTTGAAGACATCATAAGATGGTCTAATTCCTCTGGTGCAAGTCTTTCTCCGGACAAATGCAAAACTTTGCACGTTTGTCGGAAAAAGAATTGCAACAGCGAGTTATTGTCACTTAGAGTTAATAATGTAAACATCACTTGTGTAAATAATTTAAGTATTCTTGGACTAGTCTTTAACAATAAGTACAATTGGAAATCTCACTGTATTAGTCTTAAGAAAAGCCTAGCTGCCAGAGCAAATATTATTAACTATTTAGCTAACAAAAAATGTAACACTCATATTAACATCTTATGTAAAATCTCAAAATCATTAGTGCTCAGCAAGATCGACTATGGTTTGTGTATATACGGAAATTCACCTCAATCAACCATCAACACCATCAAGGCCCCTTACCATCAAGCCGCCCGCCGTAGCATCAACGCCTTTCGAACCAGCCCTATTAAGAATGTGCTTGTTGAAGCAGGTCTACCCACGGTAGAAGAACGAATCAAATACGCTCAAGCAAAATTGTATTTAAAGCTCCCACAATCCAAAAACTCCATGACTAGTAGTGACTTTGCTAAAGCGAAAAATATGAAGTATGCAAAAAGACTGCAGTCATCAATAACAAAAGCTCTCACAGTCGCCAAAAATCTGGACCTTCCGGAGAATTTCTTCGTTCAACGCTCGCCAACGGTACCTCCATGGGCCTTTAAGCCAAGCTCATTCATTCTGGACCTTAACCTACATGACAAACACAACACACCGAAAGAGGTTTATCTTGCATCGTTTCTTCGCATTTCCTCATCCCTTAAAGCAAAAGGCTGGCAATTTATCTTCACCGACGGCTCCAAGAACAACAACAGTACCTCTTTTGCCGTAACCAAGGAAAATGGCACTTTAATCATGGGAGGTCTGCTACCTACTTATGCTTCTGTATTCACAGCAGAAGCACTTGCCATCTACAAAGCCACAACCATAACTGCTAAAAAGGGTGGAAAATATGTGATCTGCTCGGACAGTTTGTCCACGATCAATGCGATAAGAAATCCAACAACACAAGATACTGCAATCATCTCCGATATTCGCAACTACATCGCAAAGTCCCCTAATAAAACAAAAATAATGTGGGTCCCTAGCCACGTAGGGATAAAAGGTAATGAACTTGCAGACTTTGAAGCTGGCCTGGCACACCGCGCTCCTATGTACCAATTTGATGCGACCACCAAACCAGATACATTAAGGTTACTGAAGTGCAGATTAAAGTCTCATCTTTTGTCCAACTGGCAAAACTACCACCATCACTACACCTTCTTTAACCCAGATCGTAACAGTCCATCGTACCCTACGACCACCTCAAGAAAATTAAGCACCTCCTTCACGAGACTACGACTAGGTCACACAGCGCACACACACCAACATTTACTTAAAGGCACCACTCCACCTATATGCAACACCTGCCACGGATGGTATGATGTCAACCACATACTGGGGTCCGCCCACAATAATCAAAATTGCACTAACCCACCAGTCCATCTGCTGCTTAAATCCCCAACCCAAGAAAACATTACTACCATTTTCAATTATATAAAAAAACTAAATATTGATATTTAAATTTTCTTAAGAGCCGAAAGCCTCGGCAGCTAGTGCTCTTTTCTATGTTAGTATATAATTTAAATTATATCGTAATAAATTATAATAATAATAATAATAATAATAAATATCATTCTACTGCTATCAATTGCAACCGCAAATTCACTAGAATCAACTACAATGATCACAGAGCGCACCAGAACCAAAGACCGTACTGCAATTTTCAATTACATGCCCAAATACACTAGAATCAAATACTGTCTTCGCAGTCAAAATCAGGGTAACGCCCGCATTCTTACCAAGCTCCAACAGGCTATATATCATTCTGTAGCCACCAATCACACTAACAAATACGAGAGAATCCACTAAACAAATCACAAAACACACCGGTCACTGACATTCTATATCTATCAATTATATCGCAAAATATATTAGAAGCAACTACAAGTATGATTAGCCACACCAAGTAACCACCTGCTTTCTCACCAAGCTCCCACCAAGCTAAATATAGTTATACTGTTATTAATTGCATACACACCAGGATCAACTACAATCTTCACAGAGTACACCAGGACACCATCTGATCTCTCACCAAGCTCCCACTAACCCAAATATCACTCTACAGTTACCAATTGCAACTCTAAATTCACCAGAACAACTACGGAGTACACCAGGACACCATATGCGTTCTTTCCAAGCTCCCACCAAGCCAAATATCACTCTACAGTTACCGATTGCAACCCCAAACAGATTAGAATCAACTACACTCTTCACAAATATATAGATTAAGGTTCTATTCACGCTTTAAGATTGCGTATGAGTTGCAGATAATATTGAAACAAAAATTAATGGCTGTAATCAAATTTATTAGGCCGAAATTTAAGTACATGTATCCACTGCACAGAGTATGTGTTATTGACCTACATTGATGTCATATTTTCAGTCCATTTTGATGTTCAATCTTGCTTCTGTTTGGGCTGTAAGAATGAGTATGCGTTGTAGATAAAATTGCAACAAACATTAATGGCAATACTCACATTTATTAAGATGAAATCTACGCATATCCATTGCAGGGGTTATGTATGATAGGCCGAAACCGATGTGTCAAATTTTAAGCCAATTATTGTATCTAATATAGGTTCTTCTTACGCTTTAGGATTGCGTATGAGTTGCATATAATATTCAAAAAACACATTAAATGTGTAATAATGTATCCACTGCACAGAGTATGTGTAATTGACCGACATTGATGTGATTTTTGCAGCGGATTTTGCTGTTCAATCTTCCTTCTGTTCGGAAGATAAGGTTGTCTATGTAGATAAAATTAAAACAAACATCAGAGGAAATACTCACATTTATTAAGCCAAAATTAGGTACATATATCCTTTGCACAGAATATGTGTAATTGACCGATATTGATGTCATATTTTCAGCCCAATTTGCTGTTCAATCTTGCTTCTGTGTGGACTGTACGATTGCGTAGATATTGTGGAGTTACATTCAACAAAAATCAAAGGCAATACTTACATTTATTAAGCCGAAACTAAGGTATATCCATTGCAGAGGAGATTGTCTCCCCTCCAAACAGATTATTCATCGTCGTCAAACCTTTCTTTGCTTTTGTAGTACGCATCTATTTTTCGACACTAGAAATATAGGTGTTAAACGTAATGTCTTATTAATAGCAGTCAATATATTCACAATTGTACAAAATTTATAAACTGATTTACACAATACCGAAATCCATATAGATTGATAAATGTACCAACTATTAATTGATTGGCAATTGATATTCGCAACAGGGGTGACAAATTAAATTGTATAGTTTTTTTTTCCATTTGGCAGCTGCCATGTGTCATTCTGAAAAAATTCCCTGGGAAAAAGAACGTAAGGTTGAATTTCATATTTTCGTTTTTAGGGCCTATAAATTTTTGCAAATATTGTCGAAATATTAATGCAAACATGTGCACTAAATGGCTAGATATAAGTCTTAATACATCTGCAAATATCTAGAGCATTTTTTAGTACGATATACTAATGGTTTTTACCAAAAGTATATATGTAGAAATGTTTTAAGAAAATTTCTTTTAAAAGGTGCTGACACACGCGACCTTAATGTTGCGGGAAATTTCCCAACATGTCCTATTCTGCCGGGGTAATTTTTGCTGTGCTGGATATAGGTGGGATTATTTTTCACTTTGACAGATGCAAGATTGAACATGGATAATTTTCGTAATTTTAATTATTGCGAATTAAATACTGGACCGATTGCAGAGAATTTTGTGTGGAAAATTAAGTTGAAGTGCAAGCAATGTTTTACACATAATTTTCCTTTGCGAAAATAGGTATTTTTACGCCAATTTCTTGTAAAAATTTTGCATGTCATACATAATTTTTTTTTTTAGGAATTTTCAGAACCATGGTACCTGGGACCATTTTTTTGCTGGATAATGGCGGGCTTTTTTTAATTTGACAGGAGCAAGATTGGACATGAATAAGATTTGCAATTTTAATTATTGCGAATTAAATACTGGACCGATTGCAGAGAATTTTGTGTGGAAAATTAAGTTGAAGTGCAAGCAATGTTTTACACATAATTTTCCTTTGCAAAAAAATTTATTTTTGCGTAAATTTGTTGTAGAAAATTCATTGTTATGTGTCATACTGATATGATGAATGAATAAGATTTGCAATTTTAATTATTGCGAATTAAATACTGAACCGATTGAAGACAATTTTGTGTGGAAAATTAAGTTAAAGTCCAAGCAATATTTTGCACATAATTTTCCTTTGCAAAAAAATTTATTTTTGCGTAAATTTGTTGTAGAAAATTCAATGTTATGTGTCATACTGATATGATGAATGAATAAGATTTGCAATTTTAATTATTGCGAATTAAATACTGAATTGATTGAAGAACATTTTGTGTGGAAATTTAAGTTAAAGTCCAAGCAATATTTTGCACATAATTTTCCTTTGCAAGAAATTTTTTTTTTGCGTAAATTTCTTGTAGAAAATTCAATGTTATGTGTCATACTGTGTGTGTTTTTTCGTTTTTTACGGCCTATACATATTTGCAAATATCGATATATTTATACAAACATGTGCAGTTAATGGCTAGATATAATATTAATACATCTGCAAATATCTAGAGCATTTTATCGTGCGATATTCTAATGATTTTGACCAAAAGTATATATGTAGAAATGTTTTAAGAAAACTTGTTTTAAAAGGTGCTGACACACGCGACCTTAAGGTTGCGGGAAATTTCCCAACATGTCCTATTCTGCCGGGGTAATTTTTGCTGTGCTGGATATAGGTGGGATTATTTTTCACTTTGACAGATGCAAGATTGAACATGGATAATATTCGTTATTTTAATTATTGCGAATTAAATACTGGACCGATTGCAGAGAATTTTGTGTGGAAAATTAAGTAAAAGCCCAAGCAATATTTTGCACATAATTATCCTTTGCAAAACATTTTATTTTTGCGTAAATTTCTTGTAGAAAATTCAATGTTTGTTTCATACTGATATGTTGAATGAACAAGATTTGCAATTTTAATTATTGCGAATTAAATACTGAATTGATTGAAGAACATTTTGTGTGGAAATTTAAGTTAAAGTCCAAGCAATATTTTGCACATAATTTTCCTTTGCAAAAAATTTTATTTTTGCGTAAATTTCTTGAAGAAAATTCAATATTATGTGTCATACTGTGTGTTTTTTCGTTCTTTATGGCCTATACTATAGATTTGCAATTTTAATTATTGCAAATTAAATACTGAATTGATTGAAGAAAATTTTGTGTGGAAAATTAAGTAAAAGTCCAAGCAATATTTTGCACATAATTTTCCTTTGCAAAAAAATTTATTTTTGCGTAAATTTGTTGTAGAAAATTCAATGTTATGTGTCATACTGATATGATGAATGAATAAGATTTGCAATTTTAATTATTGCGAATTAAATACTGAACCGATTGAAGACAATTTTGTGTGGAAATTTAAGTTAAAGTCCAAGCAATATTTTGCACATAATTTTCCTTTGCAAAAAATTTTATTTTTGCGTAAATTTCTTGTAGAAAATTCAATGTTATGTGTCATACTGTGTGTGTTTTTTCGTTCTTTACGGCTTGTACTATAGATTTGCAATTTTAATTATTGCGAATTAAATACTGAACCGATCGAAGGAAATTTTGTGTGGAAAATTAAGTTAAAGTCCAAGCAATATTTTGCACATAATTATCCTTTGCAAAACATTTTATTTTTGCGTAAATTTCTTGTAGAAAATTCAATGTTTGTTTCATACTGATATGTTGAATGAATAAGATTTGCAACTTTAATTATTGCGAATTAAATACTGAACCGACCGAAGAAAATTTTGTGTGGAAAATTAAGTTAAAATCAAAGCAATATTTTGCACATAATTTTCCTTTGCAAAAAATTTTATTTTTGCGTAAATTTCTTGTAGAAAATTCAATGTTATGTGTCATACTGATATGATGAATGAATAAGATTTGCAATTTTAATTATTGCAAATTAAATACTGAATTGATTGAAGAACATTTTGTGTGGAAATTTAAGTTAAAGTGCAAGCAATGTTTTACACATAATTTTCCTTTGCGAAAATAGGTATTTTTACGCCAATTTCTTGTAAAAATTTTGCATGTCATACATAATTTTTTTTTTTAGGAATTTTCAGAACCATGGTACCTGGGACCATTTTTTTGCTGGATAATGGCGGGCTTTTTTTAATTTGACAGGAGCAAGATTGGACATGAATAAGATTTGCAATTTTAATTATTGCGAATTAAATACTGGACCGATTGCAGAGAATTTTGTGTGGAAAATTAAGTTGAAGTGCAAGCAATGTTTTACACATAATTTTCCTTTGCAAAAAAATTTATTTTTGCGTAAATTTGTTGTAGAAAATTCAATGTTATGTGTCATACTGATATGATGAATGAATAAGATTTGCAATTTTAATTATTGCGAATTAAATACTGAACCGATTGAAGACAATTTTGTGTGGAAAATTAAGTTAAAGTCCAAGCAATATTTTGCACATAATTTTCCTTTGCATAAAGTTTTATTTTTGCGTAAATTTCTTGTAGAAAATTCAATGTTATGTGTCATACTGTGTGTTTTTTCGTTATTTACGGCCTATACATTTTTGCAAATATCGATATATTAATGCAAGCATGTGCACTAAATGGCTAGATATAATCTTAACACATCTGCAAATATGTAGAGCATTTTATCGTATGATAATGATTTTTACCAAAAGTATATATGTAGCAATGTTTTAAGAAAATTTCTTTTAAAAGGTGCTGACACACGCGACCTTAATGTTGCGGGAAATTTCCCAACATGTCCTATTCTGCCGGGGTAATTTTTGCTGTGCTGGATATAGGTGGGATTGTTTTTCACTTTGACAGATGCAAGATTGAACATGGATAATATTCGTAATTTTAATTATTGCGAATTAAATACTGGACCGATTGCAGAGAATTTTGTGTGGAAAATTAAGTTGAAGTGCAAGCAATGTTTTACACATAATTTTCCTTTGCGAAAATAGGTATTTTTACGTCAATTCCTTGTAAAAATTTTGCATGTCATACATAAATTTTTTTTTTAGGAATTTTCAGGACCATGGTACCTGGGACCATTTTTTTGCTGGATAATGGCGGGATTTTTTTAATTTGACAGGAGCAAGATTGGACATGAATAAGATTGCAATTTTAATTATTGCGAATTAAATACTGAACCGATTGAAGAAAATTTTGTGTGGAAAATTAAGTTAAAGTCCAAGCAATATTTTGCACATAATTTTCCTTTGCAAAAAATTTTATTTTTGCGTAAATTTCTTGTAGAAAATTCAATGTTATGTGTCATACTGATATGATGAATGAATAAGATTTGCAATTTTAATTATTGCGAATTAAATACTGAATTGATTGAAGAACATTTTGTGTGGAAATTTAAGTTAAAGTCCAAGCAATATTTTGCACATAATTTTCCTTTGCAAAAAATTGTATTTTTGCGTAAATTTCTTGAAGAAAATTCAATATTATGTGTCATACTGTGTGTGTTTTTTCGTTCTTTACGGCCTATACTATAGATTTGCAATTTTAATTATTGCGAATTAAATACTGAACCGATTGAAGAAAATTTTGTGTGGAAAATTAAGTTAAAGTCCAAGCAATATTTTGCACATAATTATCCTTTGCAAAACATTTTATTTTTGCGTAAATTTCTTGTAGAAAATTCAATGTTTGTTTCATACTGATATGTTGAATGAATAAGATTTGCAACTTTAATTATTGCGAATTAAATACTGAACCGATTGAAGACAATTTTGTGTGGAAATTTAAGTTAAAGTCCAAGCAATATTTTGCACATAATTTTCCTTTGCAAAAAATTTTATTTTTGCGTAAATTTCTTGTAGAAAATTCAATGTTATGTGTCATACTGTGTGTGTTTTTTCGTTCTTTACGGCTTGTACTATAGATTTGCAATTTTAATTATTGCGAATTAAATACTGAACCGATCGAAGGAAATTTTGTGTGGAAAATTAAGTTAAAGTCCAAGCAATATTTTGCACATAATTATCCTTTGCAAAACATTTTATTTTTGCGTAAATTTCTTGTAGAAAATTCAATGTTTGTTTCATACTGATATGTTGAATGAATAAGATTTGCAACTTTAATTATTGCGAATTAAATACTGAACCGACCGAAGAAAATTTTGTGTGGAAAATTAAGTTAAAATCAAAGCAATATTTTGCACATAATTTTCCTTTGCAAAAAATTTTATTTTTGCGTAAATTTCTTGTAGAAAATTCAATGTTATGTGTCATACTGATATGATGAATGAATAAGATTTGCAATTTTAATTATTGCGAATTAAATACTGAATTGATTGAAGAACATTTTGTGTGGAAATTTAAGTTAAAGTCCAAGCAATATTTTGCACATAATTTTCCTTTGCAAAAAATTTTATTTTTGCGTAAATTTCTTGAAGAAAATTCAATATTATGTGTCATACTGTGTGTGTTTTTTCGTTCTTTAGGGCCTATACTATAGATTTGCAATTTTAATTATTGCGAATTAAATACTGAACCGATTGAAGAAAATTTTGTGTGGAAAATTAAGTTAAAGTCCAAGCAATATTTTGCACATAATTTTCCTTTGCAAAAAAATTTATTTTTGCGTAAATTTGTTGTAGAAAATTCAATGTTATGTGTCATACTGATATGATGAATGAATAAGATTTGCAATTTTAATTATTGCGAATTAAATACTGAACCGATTGAAGACAATTTTGTGTGGATAATTAAGTTAAAGTCCAAGCAATATTTTGCACATAATTTTCCTTTGCAAAAAATTGTATTTTTGCGTAAATTTCTTGTAGAAAATTCAATGTTATGTGTCATACTGTGTGTGTTTTTTCGTTTTTTACGGCCTATACATATTTGCAAATATCGATATATTTATACAAACATGTGCAGTTAATGGCTAGATATAATATTAATACATCTGCAAATATCTAGAGCATTTTAACGTGCGATATTCTAATGATTTTGACCAAAAGTATATATGAGAAATGTTTTAAGAAAACTTGTTTTAAAAGGTGCTGACACACGCGACCTTAAGGTTGCGGGAAATTTCCCAACATGTCCTATTCTGCCGGGGTAATTTTTGCTGTGCTTGATATAGGTGGGATTATTTTTCACTTTGACAGATGCAAGATTGAACATGTATAATATTCGTAATTTTAATTATTGCGAATTAAATACTGGACCGATTGCAGAGAATTTTGTGTGGAAAATTAAGTTGAAGTGCAAGCAATGTTTTACACATAATTTTCCTTTGCAAAAAAATTTATTTTTGCGTAAATTTGTTGTAGAAAATTCAATGTTATGTGTCATACTGATATGATGAATGAATAAGATTTGCAATTTTAATTATTGCGAATTAAATACTGAACCGATTGAAGACAATTTTGTGTGGAAAATTAAGTTAAAGTCCAAGCAATATTTTGCACATAATTTTCCTTTGCAAAAAATTTTATTTTTGCGTAAATTTCTTGTAGAAAATTCAATGTTATGTGTCATACTGTGTGTTTTTTCGTTATTTACGGCCTATACATTTTTGCAAATATCGATATATTAATGCAAGCATGTGCACTAAATGGCTAGATATAATCTTAACACATCTGCAAATATGTAGAGCATTTTATCGTATGATAATGATTTTTACCAAAAGTATATATGTAGAAATGTTTTAAGAAAATTTCTTTTAAAAGGTGCTGACACACGCGACCTTAATGTTGCGGGAAATTTCCCAACATGTCCTATTCTGCCGGGGTAATTTTTGCTGTGCTGGATATAGGTGGGATTGTTTTTCACTTTGACAGATGCAAGATTGAACATGGATAATATTCGTAATTTTAATTATTGCGAATTAAATACTGGACCGATTGCAGAGAATTTTGTGTGGAAAATTAAGTTGAAGTGCAAGCAATGTTTTACACATAATTTTCCTTTGCGAAAATAGGTATTTTTACGTCAATTCCTTGTAAAAATTTTGCATGTCATACATAAATTTTTTTTTTTAGGAATTTTCAGGACCATGGTACCTGGGACCATTTTTTTGCTGGATAATGGCGGGATTTTTTTAATTTGACAGGAGCAAGATTGGACATGAATAAGATTGCAATTTTAATTATTGCGAATTAAATACTGAACCGATTGAAGAAAATTTTGTGTGGAAAATTAAGTTAAAGTCCAAGCAATATTTTGCACATAATTTTCCTTTGCAAAAAATTTTATTTTTGCGTAAATTTCTTGTAGAAAATTCAATGTTATGTGTCATACTGTGTGTGTTTTTTCGTTTTTTACGGCCTATACATATTTGCAAATATCGATATATTTATGCAAACATGTGCAGTTAATGGCTAGATATAATATTAATACATCTGCAAATATCTAGAGCATTTTAACGTGCGATATTCTAATGATTTTGACCAAAAGTATATATGTAGAAATGTTTTAAGAAAACTTGTTTTAAAAGGTGCTGACACACGCGACCTTAAGGTTGCGGGAAATTTCCCAACATGTCCTGTTCTGCTGGGGTAATTTTTGCTGTGCTTGATATAGGTGGGATTATTTTTCACTTTGACAGATGCAAGATTGAACATGGATAATATTCGTAATTTTAATTATTGCGAATTAAATACTGGACCGATTGCAGAGAATTTTGTGTGGAAAATTAAGTTGAAGTGCAAGCAATGTTTTACACATAATTTTCCTTTGCAAAAAAATTTATTTTTGCGTAAATTTGTTGTAGAAAATTCAATGTTATGTGTCATACTGATATGATGAATGAATAAGATTTGCAATTTTAATTATTGCGAATTAAATACTGAACCGATTGAAGACAATTTTGTGTGGAAAATTAAGTTAAAGTCCAAGCAATATTTTGCACATAATTTTCCTTTGCAAAAAATTTTATTTTTGCGTAAATTTCTTGTAGAAAATTCAATGTTATGTGTCATACTGTGTGTTTTTTCGTTATATACGGCCTATACATTTTTGCAAATATCGATATATTAATGCAAGCATGTGCACTAAATGGCTAGATATAATCTTAACACATCTGCAAATATGTAGAGCATTTTATCGTATGATAATGATTTTTACCAAAAGTATATATGTAGAAATGTTTTAAGAAAATTTCTTTTAAAAGGTGCTGACACACGCGACCTTAATGTTGCGGGAAATTTCCCAACATGTCCTATTCTGCCGGGGTAATTTTTGCTGTGCTGGATATAGGTGGGATTGTTTTTCACTTTGACAGATGCAAGATTGAACATGGATAATATTCGTAATTTTAATTATTGCGAATTAAATACTGGACCGATTGCAGAGAATTTTGTGTGGAAAATTAAGTTGAAGTGCAAGCAATGTTTTACACATAATTTTCCTTTGCGAAAATAGGTATTTTTACGTCAATTCCTTGTAAAAATTTTGCATGTCATACATAAATTTTTTTTTTAGGAATTTTCAGGACCATGGTACCTGGGACCATTTTTTTGCTGGATAATGGCGGGATTTTTTTAATTTGACAGGAGCAAGATTGGACATGAATAAGATTGCAATTTTAATTATTGCGAATTAAATACTGAACCGATTGAAGAAAATTTTGTGTGGAAAATTAAGTTAAAGTCCAAGCAATATTTTGCACATAATTTTCCTTTGCAAGAAATTTTTTTTTTGCGTAAATTTCTTGTAGAAAATTCAATGTTATGTGTCATACTGTGTGTGTTTTTTCGTTTTTTACGGCCTATACATATTTGCAAATATCGATATATTTATGCAAACATGTGCAGTTAATGGCTAGATATAATATTAATACATCTGCAAATATCTAGAGCATTTTATCGTGCGATATTCTAATGATTTTGACCAAAAGTATATATGTAGAAATGTTTTAAGAAAACTTGTTTTAAAAGGTGCTGACACACGCGACCTTAAGGTTGCGGGAAATTTCCCAACATGTCCTATTCTGCCGGGGTAATTTTTGCTGTGCTGGATATAGGTGGGATTATTTTTCACTTTGACAGATGCAAGATTGAACATGGATAATATTCGTAATTTTAATTATTGCGAATTAAATACTGGACCGATTGCAGAGAATTTTGTGTTGAAAATTAAGTTGAAGTGCAAGCAATGTTTTACACATAATTTTCCTTTGCAAAAAAATTTATTTCTGCGTAAATTTCTTGTAGAAAATTCAATGTTATGTGTCATACTGTGTGTGTTTTTTCGTTATTTACGGCCTATACATTTTTGCAAATATCGATATATTAATGCAAGCATGTGCACTAAATGGCTAGATATAATATTAATACATGTGCAAATATCTAGAGCATTTTATCGTGCGATATTCTAATGATTTTGACCAAAAGTATATATGTAGAAATGTTTTAAGAAAACTTGTTTGAAAAGGTGCTGACACACGCGACCTTAAGGTTGCGGGAAATTTCCCAACATGTCCTATTCTGCCGGGGTAATTTTTGCTGTGCTGGATATAGGTGGGATTATTTTTCACTATGACAGATGCAAGATTGAACATGGATAATATTCGTAATTTTAATTATTGCGAATTAAATACTGGACCGATTGCAGAGAATTTTGTGTGGAAAATTAAGTAAAAGTCCAAGCAATATTTTGCACATAATTATCCTTTGCAAAACATTTTATTTTTGCGTAAATTTCTTGTAGAAAATTCAATGTTTGTTTCATACTGATATGTTGAATGAACAAGATTTGCAATTTTAATTATTGCGAATTAAATACTGAATTGATTGAAGAACATTTTGTGTGGAAATTTAAGTTAAAGTCCAAGCAATATTTTGCACATAATTTTCCTTTGCAAAAAATTTTATTTTTGCGTAAATTTCTTGAAGAAAATTCAATATTATGTGTCATACTGTGTGTTTTTTCGTTCTTTACGGCCTATACTACAGATTTGCAATTTTAATTATTGCAAATTAAATACTGAATTGATTGAAGAAAATTTTGTGTGGAAAATTAAGTAAAAGTCCAAGCAATATTTTGCACATAATTTTCCTTTGCAAAAAAATTTATTTTTGCGTAAATTTGTTGTAGAAAATTCAATGTTATGTGTCATACTGATATGATGAATGAATAAGATTTGCAATTTTAATTATTGCGAATTAAATACTGAACCGATTGAAGACAATTTTGTGTGGATAATTAAGTTAAAGTCCAAGCAATATTTTGCACATAATTTTCCTTTGCAAAAAATTGTATTTTTGCGTAAATTTCTTGTAGAAAAATCAATGTTATGTGTCATACTGTGTGTGTTTTTTCGTTCTTTACGGCTTGTACTATAGATTTGCAATTTTAATTATTGCGAATTAAATACTGAACCGATCGAAGGAAATTTTGTGTGGAAAATTAAGTTAAAGTCCAAGCAATATTTTGCACATAATTATCCTTTGCAAAACATTTTATTTTTGCGTAAATTTCTTGTAGAAAATTCAATGTTTGTTTCATACTGATATGTTGAATGAATAAGATTTGCAACTTTAATTATTGCGAATTAAATACTGAACCGACCGAAGAAAATTTTGTGTGGAAAATTAAGTTAAAGTCAAAGCAATATTTTGCACATAATTTTCCTTTGCAAAAAATTTTATTTTTGCGTAAATTTCTTGTAGAAAATTCAATGTTATGTGTCATACTGATATGATGAATGAATAAGATTTGCAATTTTAATTATTGCGAATTAAATACTGAATTGATTGAAGAACATTTTGTGTGGAAATTTAAGTTAAAGTCCAAGCAATATTTTGCACATAATTTTCCTTTGCAAAAAATTTTATTTTTGCGTAAATTTCTTGAAGAAAATTCAATATTATGTGTCATACTGTGTGTTTTTTCGTTCTTTACGGCCTATACTATAGATTTTCAATTTTAATTATTGCAAATTAAATACTGAATTGATTGAAGAAAATTTTGTGTGGAAAATTAAGTTGAAGTGCAAGCAATATTTTGCACATAATTTTCCTTTGCAAAAAAATTTATTTTTGCGTAAATTTGTTGTAGAAAATTCAATGTTTGTTTCATACTGATATGTTGAATGAACAAGATTTGCAATTTTAATTATTGCGAATTAAATACTGAATTGATTGAAGAACATTTTGTGTGGAAATTTAAGTTAAAGTCCAAGCAATATTTTGCACATAATTTTCCTTTGCAAAAAATTTTATTTTTGCGTAAATTTCTTGAAGAAAATTCAATATTATGTGTCATACTGTGTGTTTTTTCGTTCTTTACGGCCTATACTATAGATTTGCAATTTTAATTATTGCAAATTAAATACTGAATTGATTGAAGAAAATTTTGTGTGGAAAATTAAGTAAAAGTCCAAGCAATATTTTGCACATAATTTTCCTTTGCAAAAAAATTTATTTTTGCGTAAATTTGTTGTAGAAAATTCAATGTTATGTGTCATACTGATATGATGAATGAATAAGATTTGCAATTTTAATTATTGCGAATTAAATACTGAACCGATTGAAGACAATTTTGTGTGGATAATTAAGTTAAAGTCCAAGCAATATTTTGCACATAATTTTCCTTTGCAAGAAATTTTTTTTTTGCGTAAATTTCTTGTAGAAAATTCAATGTTATGTGTCATACTGTGTGTGTTTTTTCGTTTTTTACGGCCTATACATATTTGCAAATATCGATATATTTATGCAAACATGTGCAGTTAATGGCTAGATATAATATTAATACATCTGCAAATATCTAGAGCATTTTAACGTGCGATATTCTAATGATTTTGACCAAAAGTATATATGTAGAAATGTTTTAAGAAAACTTGTTTTAAAAGGTGCTGACACACGCGACCTTAAGGTTGCGGGAAATTTCCCAACATGTCCTATTCTGCCGGGGTAATTTTTGCTGTGCTTGATATAGGTGGGATTATTTTTCACTTTGACAGATGCAAGATTGAACATGGATAATATTCGTAATTTTAATTATTGCGAATTAAATACTGGACCGATTGCAGAGAATTTTGTGTGGAAAATTAAGTTGAAGTGCAAGCAATGTTTTACACATAATTTTCCTTTGCAAAAAAATTTATTTTTGCGTAAATTTGTTGTAGAAAATTCAATGTTATGACTCATACTGATATGATGAATGAATAAGATTTGCAATTTTAATTATTGCGAATTAAATACTGAACCGATTGAAGACAATTTTGTGTGGAAAATTAAGTTAAAGTCCAAGCAATATTTTGCACATAATTTTCCTTTGCAAAAAATTTTATTTTTGCGTAAATTTCTTGTAGAAAATTCAATGTTATGTGTCATACTGTGTGTTTTTTCGTTATTTACGGCCTATACATTTTTGCAAATATCGATATATTAATGCAAGCATGTGCACTAAATGGCTAGATATAATCTTAACACATCTGCAAATATGTAGAGCATTTTATCGTATGATAATGATTTTTACCAAAAGTATATATGTAGAAATGTTTTAAGAAAATTTCTTTTAAAAGGTGCTGACACACGCGACCTTAATGTTGCGGGAAATTTCCCAACATGTCCTATTCTGCCGGGGTAATTTTTGCTGTGCTGGATATAGGTGGGATTGTTTTTCACTTTGACAGATGCAAGATTGAACATGGATAGTATTCGTAATTTTAATTATTGCGAATTAAATACTGGACCGATTGCAGAGAATTTTGTGTGGAAAATTAAGTTGAAGTGCAAGCAATGTTTTACACATAATTTTCCTTTGCGAAAATAGGTATTTTTACGTCAATTCCTTGTAAAAATTTAGCATGTCATACATAAATTTTTTTTTTAGGAATTTTCAGGACCATTGTACCTGGGACCATTTTTTTGCTGGATAATGGCGGGATTTTTTTAATTTGACAGGAGCAAGATTGGACATGAATAAGATTGCAATTGTAATTATTGCGAATTAAATACTGAACCGATTGAAGAAAATTTTGTGTGGAAAATTAAGTTAAAGTCCAAGCAATATTTTGCACATAATTTTCCTTTGCAAGAAATTTTTTTTTTGCGTAAATTTCTTGTAGAAAATTCAATGTTATGTGTCATACTGTGTGTGTTTTTTCGTTTTTTACGGCCTATACATATTTGCAAATATCGATATATTTATGCAAACATGTGCAGTTAATGGCTAGATATAATATTAATACATCTGCAAATATCTAGAGCATTTTATCGTGCGATATTCTAATGATTTTGACCAAAAGTATATATGTAGAAATGTTTTAAGAAAACTTGTTTTAAAAGGTGCTGACACACGCGACCTTAAGGTTGCGGGAAATTTCCCAACATGTCCTATTCTGCCGGGGTAATTTTTGCTGTGCTGGATATAGGTGGGATTATTTTTCACTTTGACAGATGCAAGATTGAACATGGATAATATTCGTAATTTTAATTATTGCGAATTAAATACTGGACCGATTGCAGAGAATTTTGTGTGGAAAATTAAGTTGAAGTGCAAGCAATGTTTTACACATAATTTTCCTTTGCAAAAAAATTTATTTCTGCGTAAATTTCTTGTAGAAAATTCAATGTTATGTGTCATACTGTGTGTGTTTTTTCGTTATTTACGGCCTATACATTTTTGCAAATATCGATATATTAATGCAAGCACGTGCACTAAATGGCTAGATATAATATTAATACATCTGCAAATATCTAGAGCATTTTATCGTGCGATATTCTAATGATTTTGACCAAAAGTATATATGTAGAAATGTTTTAAGAAAACTTGTTTTAAAAGGTGCTGACACACGCGACCTTAAGGTTGCGGGAAATTTCCCAACATGTCCTATTCTGCCGGGGTAATTTTTGCTGTGCTGGATATAGGTGGGATTATTTTTCACTTTGACAGATGCAAGATTGAACATGGATAATATTCGTAATTTTAATTATTGCGAATTAAATACTGGACCGATTGCAGAGAATTTTGTGTGGAAAATTAAGTAAAAGTCCAAGCAATATTTTGCACATAATTATCCTTTGCAAAACATTTTATTTTTGCGTAAATTTCTTGTAGAAAATTCAATGTTTGTTTCATACTGATATGTTGAATGAACAAGATTTGCAATTTTAATTATTGCGAATTAAATACTGAATTGATTGAAGAACCTTTTGTGTGGAAATTTAAGTTAAAGTCCAAGCAATATTTTGCACATAATTTTCCTTTGCAAAAAATTTTATTTTTGCGTAAATTTCTTGAAGAAAATTCAATATTATGTGTCATACTGTGTGTTTTTTCGTTCTTTACGGCCTATACTATAGATTTGCAATTTTAATTATTGCAAATTAAATACTGAATTGATTGAAGAAAATTTTGTGTGGAAAATTAAGTAAAAGTCCAAGCAATATTTTGCACATAATTTTCCTTTGCAAAAAAATTTATTTTTGCGTAAATTTGTTGTAGAAAATTCAATGTTATGTGTCATACTGATATGATGAATGAATAAGATTTGCAATTTTAATTATTGCGAATTAAATACTGAACCGATTGAAGAAAATTTTGTGTGGAAAATTAAGTTAAAGTCCAAGCAATATTTTGCACATAATTTTCCTTTGCAAAAAATTGTATTTTTGCGTAAATTTCTTGTAGAAAATTCAATGTTATGTGTCATACTGTGTGTGTTTTTTCGTTCTTTACGGCTTGTACTATAGATTTGCAATTTTAATTATTGCGAATTAAATACTGAACCGATCGAAGGAAATTTTGTGTGGAAAATTAAGTTAAAGTCCAAGCAATATTTTGCACATAATTATCCTTTGCAAAACATTTTATTTTTGCGTAAATTTCTTGTAGAAAATTCAATGTTTGTTTCATACTGATATGTTGAATGAATAAGATTTGCAACTTTAATTATTGCGAATTAAATACTGAACCGACCGAAGAAAATTTTGTGTGGAAAATTAAGTTAAAGTCAAAGCAATATTTTGCACATAATTTTCCTTTGCAAAAAATTTTATTTTTGCGTAAATTTCTTGTAGAAAATTCAATGTTATGTGTCATACTGATATGATGAATGAATAAGATTTGCAATTTTAATTATTGCGAATTAAATACTGAATTGATTGAAGAACATTTTGTGTGGAAATTTATGTTAAAGTCCAAGCAATATTTTGCACATAATTTTCCTTTGCAAACAATTTTATTTTTGCGTAAATTTCTTGTAGAAAATTCAATGTTATGTGTCATACTGTGTGTTTTTTCGTTCTTTACGGCCTATTCTATAGATTTGCAATTTTAATTATTGCAAATTAAATACTGAATTGATTGAAGAAAATTTTGTGTGGAAAATTAAGTAAAAGTCCAAGCAATATTTTGCACATAATTTTCCTTTGCAAAAAAATTTATTTTTGCGTAAATTTGTTGTAGAAAATTCAATGTTATGTGTCATACTGATATGATGAATGAATAAGATTTGCAATTTTAATTATTGCGAATTAAATACTGAACCGATTGAAGACAATTTTGTGTGGATAATTAAGTTAAAGTCCAAGCAATATTTTGCACATAATTTTCCTTTGCAAGAAATTTTTTTTTTGCGTAAATTTCTTGTAGAAAATTCAATGTTATGTGTCATACTGTGTGTGTTTTTTCGTTTTTTACGGCCTATACATATTTGCAAATATCGATATATATATGCAAACATGTGCAGTTAATGGCTAGATATAATATTAATACATCTGCAAATATCTAGAGCATTTTATCGTGCGATATTCTAATGATTTTGACCAAAAGTATATATGTAGAAATGTTTTAAGAAAACTTGTTTTAAAAGGTGCTGACACACGCGACCTTAAGGTTGCGGGAAATTTCCCAACATGTCCTATTCTGCCGGGGTAATTTTTGCTGTGCTGGATATAGGTGGGATTATTTTTCACTTTGACAGATGCAAGATTGAACATGGATAATATTCGTAATTTTAATTATTGCGAATTAAATACTGGACCGATTGCAGAGAATTTTGTGTGGAAAATTAAGTTGAAGTGCAAGCAATGTTTTACACATAATTTTCCTTTGCGAAAATAGGTATTTTACGTCAATTCCTTGTAAAAATTTTGCGTGTCATACATACATTTTTTTTAGGAATTTTCAGAACCATGGTACCTGGGACCATTTTTTTGCTGGATAATGGCGGGATTTTTTTAATTTGACAGGAGCAAGATTGGACATGAATAAGATTGCAATTTTAATTATTGCAAATTATATACTGAATTGATTGAAGAAAATTTTGTGTGGAAAATTAAGTAAAAGTCCAAGCAATATTTTGCACATAATTTTCCTTTGGAAAAAAATGTATTTTTGCGTAAATTTCTTGTAGAAAACTTAATGTTATGTGTCATACTGATATGATGAATGAATAAGATTTGCAATTTTAATTATTGCGAATTAAATACTGAACCGATTGAAGACAATTTTGTGTGGATAATTAAGTTAAAGTCCAAGCAATATTTTGCACATAATTTTCCTTTGCAAAAAATTGTATTTTTGCGTAAATTTCTTGTAGAAAATTCAATGTTATGTGTCATACTGTGTGTGTTTTTTCGTTCTTTACGGCTTGTACTATAGATTTGCAATTTTAATTATTGCGAATTAAATACTGAACCGATCGAAGGAAATTTTGTGTGGAAAATTAAGTTAAAGTCCAAGCAATATTTTGCACATAATTATCCTTTGCAAAACATTTTATTTTTGCGTAAATTTCTTGTAGAAAATTCAATGTTTGTTTCATACTGATATGTTGAATGAATAAGATTTGCAACTTTAATTATTGCGAATTAAATACTGAACCGACCGAAGAAAATTTTGTGTGGAAAATTAAGTTGAAGTGCAAGCAATGTTTTACACATAATTTTCCTTTGCAAAAAAATTTATTTTTGCGTAAATTTGTTGTAGAAAATTCAATGTTATGTGTCATACTGATATGATGAATGAATAAGATTTGCAATTTTAATTATTGCGAATTAAATACTGA
The DNA here is from genome assembly GCA_916610145.1 of Eristalis arbustorum. Taxonomy (NCBI): domain Eukaryota; kingdom Metazoa; phylum Arthropoda; class Insecta; order Diptera; family Syrphidae; genus Eristalis; species Eristalis arbustorum. Next base: position 155,281 of record CAKAIZ010000026.1, on the reverse strand, counting down.
ACCGATTGAAGACAATTTTGTGTGGAAAATTAAGTTAAAGTCCAAGCAATATTTTGCACATAATTTTCCCTTGCAAAAAATTTTATTTTTGCGTAAATTTCTTGTAGAAAATTCAATGTTATGTGTCATACTGTGTGTGTTTTTTCGTTATTTACGGCCTATACATTTTTGCAAATATCGATATATTAATGCAAGCATGTGCACTAAATGGCTAGATATAATCTTAATACATCTGCAAATATGTAGAGCATTTTATCGTATGATAATGATTTTTACCAAAAGTATATATGTAGAAATGTTTTAAGAAAATTTCTTTTAAAAGGTGCTGACACACGCGACCTTAATGTTGCGGGAAATTTCCCAACATGTCCTATTCTGCCGGGGTAATTTTTGCTGTGCTGGATATAGGTGGGATTGTTTTTCACTTTGACAGATGCAAGATTGAACATGGATAATATTCGTAATTTTAATTATTGCGAATTAAATACTGGACCGATTGCAGAGAATTTTGTGTGGAAAATTAAGTTGAAGTGCAAGCAATGTTTTACACATAATTTTCTTTTGCGAAAATAGGTATTTTTACGTCAATTCCTTGTAAAAATTTTGCATGTCATACATAAATTTTTTTTTTTAGGAATTTTCAGGACCATTGTACCTGGGACCATTTTTTTGCTAGATAATGGCGGGATTTTTTTAATATGACAAGAGCAAGATTGGACATGAATAAGATTGCAATTTTAATTATTGCGAATTAAATACTGAACCGATTGAAGAAAATTTTCTGTGGAAAATTAAGTTAAAGTCCAAGCAATATTTTGCACATAATTTTCCTTTGCAAGAAATTTTTTTTTGCGTAAATTTCTTGTAGAAAATTCAATGTTATGTGTCATACTGTGTGTGTTTTTTCGTTTTTTACGGCCTATACATATTTGCAAATATCGATATATTTATGCAAACATGTGCAGTTAATGGCTAGATTTAATATTAATACATCTGCAAATATCTAGAGCACTTTATCGTGCGATATTCTAATGATTTTGACCAAAAGTATATATGTAGAACTGTTTTAAGAAAACTTGTTTTAAAAGGTGCTGACACACGCGACCTTAAGGTTGCGGGAAATTTCCCAACATGTCCTATTCTGCCGGGGTAATTTTTGCTGTGCTGGATATAGGTGGGATTATTTTTCACTTTGACAGATGCAAGATTGAACATGGACAATATTCGTAATTTTAATTATTGCGAATTAAATACTGGACCGATTGCAGAGAATTTTGTGTGGAAAATTAAGTTGAAGTGCAAGCAATGTTTTACACATAATTTTCCTTTGCGAAAATAGGTATTCTTACGTCAATTCCTTGTAAAAATTTTGCGTGTCATACATACATTTTTTTTTAGGAATTTTCAGAACCATGGTACCTGGGACCATTTTTTTTGCTGGATAATGGCGGGATTTTTTTAATTTGACAGGAGCAAGATTGGACATGAATAAGATTGCAATTTTAATTATTGCGACTTAAATACTGAACCGATTGAAGAAAATTTTGTGTGGAAAATTAAGTTAAAGTCCAAGCAATATTTTGCACATAATTTTCCTTTGCAAGAAATTTTTTTTTGCGTAAATTTCTTGTAGAAAATTCAATGTTATGTGTCATACTGTGGGTGTTTTTTCGTTTTTTACGGCCTATACATATTTGCAAATATCGATATTTTTATGCAAACATGTGCAGTTAATGGCTAGATATAATATTAATACATCTGCAAATATCTAGAGCATTTTATCGTGCGATATTCTAATGATTTTGACCAAAAGTATATATGTAGAAATGTTTTAAGAAAACTTGTTTTAAAAGGTGCTGACACACGCGACCTTAAGGTTGCGGGAAATTTCCCAACATGTCCTATTCTGCCGGGGTAATTTTTGCTGTGCTTGATATAGGTGGGATTATTTTTCACTTTGACAGATGCAAGATTGAACATGGATAATATTCGTAATTTTAATTATTGCGAATTAAATACTGGACCGATTGCAGAGAATTTTGTGTGGAAAATTAAGTTGAAGTGCAAGCAATGTTTTACACATAATTTTCCTTTGCAAAAAAATTTATTTTTGCGTAAATTTGTTGTAGAAAATTCAATGTTATGTGTCATACTGATATGATGAATGAATAAGATTTGCAATTTTAATTATTGCGAATTAAATACTGAACCGATTGAAGAAAATTTTGTGTGGAAAATTAAGTTAAAGTCCAAGCAATATTTTGCACATAATTTTCCTTTGCAAAAAATTTTATTTTTGCGTAAATTTCTTGTAGAAAATTCAATGTTATGTGTCATACTGTGTGTTTTTTCGTTATTTACGGCCTATACATTTTTGCAAATATCGATATATTAATGCAAGCATGTGCACTAAATGGCTAGATATAATCTTAACACATCTGCAAATATGTAGAGCATTTTATCGTATGATAATGATTTTTACCAAAAGTATATATGTAGAAATGTTTTAAGAAAATTTCTTTTAAAAGGTGCTGACACACGCGACCTTAATGTTGCGGGAAATTTCCCAACATGTCCTATTCTGCCGGGGTAATTTTTGCTGTGCTGGATATAGGTGGGATTGTTTTTCACTTTGACAGATGCAAGATTGAACATGGATAATATTCGTAATTTTAATTATTGCGAATTAAATACTGGACCGATTGCAGAGAATTTTGTGTGGAAAATTAAGTTGAAGTGCAAGCAATGTTTTACACATAATTTTCCTTTGCGAAAATAGGTATTTTTACGTCAATTCCTTGTAAAAAATTTACATATCATACATACATTTTTTTTAGGAATTTTCAGAACCATGGTACCTGGGACCATTTTTTTGCTGGATAATGGCGGGATTTTTTTAATTTGACAGGAGCAAGATTGGACATGAATAAGATTGCAATTTTAATTATTGCAAATTATATACTGAATTGATTGAAGAAAATTTTGTGTGGAAAATTAAGTAAAAGTCCAAGCAATATTTTGCACATAATTTTCCTTTGCAAAAAGTTTTATTTTTGCGTAAATTTCTTGTAGAAAACTTAATGTTATGTGTCATACTGATATGATGAATGAATAAGATTTGCAATTTTAATTATTGCGAATTAAATACTGAACCGATTGAAGACAATTTTGTGTGGATAATTAAGTTAAAGTCCAAGCAATATTTTGCACATAATTTTCCTTTGCAAAAAATTGTATTTTTGCGTAAATTTCTTGTAGAAAATTCAATGTTATGTGTCATACTGTGTGTGTTTTTTCGTTCTTTACGGCTTGTACTATAGATTTGCAATTTTAATTATTGCGAATTAAATACTGAACCGATCGAAGGAAATTTTGTGTGGAAAATTAAGTTAAAGTCCAAGCAATATTTTGCACATAATTATCCTTTGCAAAACATTTTATTTTTGCGTAAATTTCTTGTAGAATATTCAATGTTTGTTTCATACTGATATGTTGAATGAATAAGATTTGCAACTTTAATTATTGCGAATTAAATACTGAACCGACCGAAGAAAATTTTGTGTGGAAAATTAAGTTGAAGTGCAAGCAATGTTTTACACATAATTTTCCTTTGCAAAAAAAATTATTTTTGCGTAAATTTGTTGTAGAAAATTCAATGTTATGTGTCATACTGATATGATGAATGAATAAGATTTGCAATTTTAATTATTGCGAATTAAATACTGAACCGATTGAAGACAATTTTGTGTGGAAAATTAAGTTAAAGTCCAAGCAATATTTTGCACATAATTTTCCTTTTGCAAAAAATTGTATTTTTGCGTAAATTTCTTGTAGAAAATTCAATGTTATGTGTCATACTGTGTGTGTTTTTTCGTTCTTTACGGCCTATACATTTTTGCAAATATCGATATATTAATGCAAGCATGTGCACTAAATGGCTAGATATAATCTTAATACATCTGCAAATATGTAGAGCATTTTATCGTATGATAATGATTTTTACCAAAAGTATATATGTAGAAATGTTTTAAGAAAATTTCTTTTAAAAGGTGCTGACACACGCGACCTTAATGTTGCGGGAAATTTCCCAACATGTCCTATTCTGCCGGGGTAATTTTTGCTGTGCTGGATATAGGTGGGATTGTTTTTCACTTTGACAGATGCAAGATTGAACATGGATAATATTCGTAATTTTAATTATTGCGAATTAAATACTGGACCGATTGCAGAGAATTTTGTGTGGAAAATTAAGTTGAAGTGCAAGCAATGTTTTACACATAATTTTCTTTTGCGAAAATAGGTATTTTTACGTCAATTCCTTGTAAAAATTTTGCATGTCATACATAAATTTTTTTTTTTAGGAATTTTCAGGACCATGGTACCTGGGACCATTTTTTTGCTGGATAATGGCGGGATTTTTTTAATTTGACAGGAGCAAGAGTGGACATGAATAAGATTGCAATTTTAATTATTGCGAATTAAATACTGAACCGATTGAAGAAAATTTTGTGTGGAAAATTAAGTTAAAGTCCAAGCAATATTTTGCACATAATTTTCCTTTGCAAGAAATTTTTTTTTTGCGTAAATTTCTTGTAGAAAATTCAATGTTATGTGTCATACTGTGTGTGTTTTTTCGTTTTTTACGGCCTATACATATTTGCAAATATCGATATATTTATGCAAACATGTGCAGTTAATTGCTAGATATAATATTAATACATCTGCAAATATCTAGAGCATTTTATCGTGCGATATTCTAATGATTTTGACCAAAAGTATATATGTAGAAATGTTTTAAGAAAACTTGTTTTAAAAGGTGCTGACACACGCGACCTTAAGGTTGCGGGAAATTTCCCAACATGTCCTATTCTGCCGGGGTAATTTTTGCTGTGCTGGATATAGGTGGGATTATTTTTCACTTTGACAGATGCAAGATTGAACATGGATAATATTCGTAATTTTAATTATTGCGAATTAAATACTGGACCGATTGCAGAGAATTTTGTGTGGAAAATTAAGTAAAAGTCCAAGCAATATTTTGCACATAATTATCCTTTGCAAAACATTTTATTTTTGCGTAAATTTCTTGTAGAAAATTCAATGTTTGTTTCATACTGATATGTTGAATGAACAAGATTTGCAATTTTAATTATTGCGAATTAAATACTGAATTGATTGAAGAACATTTTGTGCGGAAATTTAAGTTAAAGTCCAAGCAATAATTTGCACATAATTTTCCTTTGCAAAAAATTTTATTTTTGCGTAAATTTCTTGAAGAAAATTCAATATTATGTGTCATACTGTGTGTTTTTTCGTTCTTTACGGCCTATACTATAGATTTGCAATTTTAATTATTGCAAATTAAATACTGAATTGATTGAAGAAAATTTTGTGTGGAAAATTAAGTAAAAGTCCAAGCAATATTTTGCACATAATCAAATATTTGATCACATATTTGCAAATATCGATATATTTATGCAAACATGTGCAGTTAATGGCTAGATATAATATTAATACATCTGCAAATATCTAGAGCATTTTATCGTGCGATATACTAATGATTTTGACCAAAAGTATATATGTAGAAATGTTTTAAGAAAACTTGTTTTAAAAGGTGCTGACACACGCGACCTTAAGGTTGCGGGAAATTTCCCAACATGTCCTAATCTGCCGGGGTAATTTTTGCTGTGCTGGATATAGGTGGGATTATTTTTCACTTTGACAGATGCAAGATTGAACATGGATAATATCCGTAATTTTAATTATTGCGAATTAAATACTGGACGGATTGCAGAGAATTTTGTGTGGAAAATTAAGTAAAAGTCCAAGCAATATTTTGCACATAATTATCCTTTGCAAAACATTTTATTTTTGCGTAAATTTCTTGTAGAAAATTCAATGTTTGTTTCATACTGATATGTTGAATGAACAAGATTTGCAATTTTAATTCTTGCGAATTAAATACTGAACCGATTGAAGACAATTTTGTGTGGAAAATTAAGTTAAAGTCCAAGCAATATTTTGCACATAATTTTCCTTTGCAAAAAATTTTATTTTTGCGTAAATTTCTTGTAGAAAATTCAATGTTATGTGTCATACTGTGTGTTTTTTCGTTATTTACGGCCTATACATTTTTGCAAATATCGATATATTAATGCAAGCATGTGCACTAAATGGCTAGATATAATCTTAACACATCTGCAAATATGTAGAGAATTTATCGTATGATAATGATTTTTACCAAAAGTATATATGTAGAAATGTTTTAAGAAAATTTCTTTTAAAAGGTGCTGACACACGCGACCTTAATGTTGCGGGAAATTTCCCAACATGTCCTATTCTGCCGGGGTAATTTTTGCTGTGCTGGATATAGGTGGGATTGTTTTTCACTTTGACAGATGCAAGATTGAACATGGATAATATTCGTAATTTTAATTATTGCGAATTAAATACTGGACCGATTGCAGAGAATTTTGTGTGGAAAATTAAGTAAAAGTCCAAGCAATATTTTGCACATAATTATCCTTTGCAAAACATTTTATTTTTGCGTAAATTTCTTGTAGAAAATTCAATGTTTGTTTCATACTGATATGTTGAATGAACAAGATTTGCAATTTTAATTATTGCGAATTAAATACTAAATTGATTGAAGAACATTTTGTGTGGAAATTTAAGTTAAAGTCCAAGCAATATTTTGCACATAATTTTCCTTTGCAAAAAATTTTATTTTTGCGTAAATTTCTTGAAGAAAATTCAATATTATGTGTCATACTGTGTGTTTTTTCGTTCTTTACGGCCTATACTATAGATTTGCAATTTTAATTATTGCAAATTAAATACTGAATTGATTGAAGAAAATTTTGTGTGGAAAATTAAGTAAAAGTCCAAGCAATATTTTGCACATAATTTTTCTTTGCAAAAAAATTTATTTTTGCGTAAATTTGTTGTAGAAAATTCAATGTTATGTGTCATACTGATATGATGAATGAATAAGATTTGCAATTTTAATTATTGCGAATTAAATACTGAACCGATTGAAGACAATTTTGTGTGGATAATTAAGTTAAAGTCCAAGCAATATTTTGCACATAATTTTCCTTTGCAAAAAATTGTATTTTTGCGTAAATTTCTTGTAGAAAATTCGATGTTATGTGTCATACTGTGTGTGTTTTTTCGTTCTTTACGGCTTGTACTATAGATTTGCAATTTTAATTATTGCGAATTAAATACTGAACCGATCGAAGGAAATTTTGTGTGGAAAATTAAGTTAAAGTCCAAGCAATATTTTGCACATAATTATCCTTTGCAAAACATTTTATTTTTGCGTAAATTTCTTGTAGAAAATTCAATGTTTGTTTCATACTGATATGTTGAATGAATAAGATTTGCAACTTTAATTATTGCGAATTAAATACTGAACCGACCGAAGAAAATTTTGTGTGGAAGATTAAGTTAAAATCAAAGCAATATTTTGCACATAATTTTCCTTTGCAAAAAATTTTATTTTTGCGTAAATTTCTTGTAGAAAATTCAATGTTATGTGTCATACTGACATGATGAATGAATAAGATTTGCAATTTTAATTATTGTGAATTAAATACTGAATTGATTGAAGAACATTTTGTGTGGAAATTTAAGTTAAAGTCCAAGCAATATTTTGCACATAATTTTCCTTTGCAAAAAATTTTATTTTTGCGTAAATTTCTTGAAGAAAATTCAATATTATATGTCATACTGTGTGTGTTTTTTCGTTCTTTACGGCCTATACTATAGATTTGCAATTTTAATTATTGCGAATTAAATACTGAACCGATTGAAGAAAATTTTGTGTGGAAAATTAAGTTAAAGTCCAAGCAATATTTTGCACATAATTTTCCTTTGCAAAAAAATTTATTTTTGCGTAAATTTGTTGTAGAAAATTCAATGTTATGTGTCATACTGATATGATGAATGAATAAGATTTGCAATTTTAATTATTGTGAATTAAATACTAAACCGATTGAAGACAATTTTGTGTGGATAATTAAGTTAAAGTCCAAGCAATATTTTGCACATAATTTTCCTTTGCAAAAAATTGTATTTTTGCGTAAATTTCTTGTAGAAAATTCAATGTTATGTGTCATACTGTGTGTGTTTTTTCGTTCTTTACGGCTTGTACTATAGATTTGCAATTTTAATTATTGCGAATTAAATACTGAACCGATCGAAGGAAATTTTGTGTGGAAAATTAAGTTAAAGTCCAAGCAATATTTTGCACATAATTATCCTTTGCAAAACATTTTATTTTTGCGTAAATTTCTTGTAGAAAATTCAATGTTTGTTTCATACTGATATGTTGAATGAATAAGATTTGCAACTTTAATTATTGCGAATTAAATACTGAACCGATCGAAGAAAATTTTGTGTGGAAAATTAAGTTAAAGTCCAAGCAATATTTTGCACATAATTTTCCTTTGCAAAAAATTTTATTTTTGCGTAAATTCCTTGAAGAAAATTCAATATTATGTGTCATACTGTGTGTGTTTTTTCGTTTTTTACGGCCTATATATTTTTGCAAATATCGATATATTAATGCAAGCATGTGTACTAAATGGCTAGATATAATCTTAATACATCTGCAAATATCTAGAACATTTCATCGTATAATGATTTTTACCAAAAGTATATATGTAGAAATGTTTTAAGAAAATTTCTTTTAAAAGGTGCTGACACACGCGACCTTAATGTTGCGGGAGATTTCCCAACATGTCCTATTCTGCCGGGGTAATTTTTGCTGTGCTGGATATAGGTGGGATTACTTTTCACTTTGACAGATGCAAGATTGAACATGGATAATATTCGTAATTTTAATTATTGCGAATTAAATACTGAACCGATTGAAGAAAATTTTGTGTGGAAAGTTAAGTTAAAGTCCAAGCAATATTTTGCACATAATTTTCCTTTGCAAAAAATTTTATATTTGCGTAAATTTCTTGTAGAAAATTCAATGTTATGTGTCATACTGTGTGTGTTTTTTCGTTTTTTACGGCCTATATAATTTTGCAAATATCGATGTATTAATGCAAGCATGTGCACTAAATGGCTAGATAAAATCTTAATACATCTGCAAATATCTAGAGCATTTTATCGTATGATAATGATTTTTACCAAAAGTATATATGTAGAAAAGTTTTAAGAAAATTTCTTTTAAAAGGTGCTGACACACGCGACCTTAATGTTGCGGGAAATTTCCCAACATGTCCTATTCTGCCGGGGTAATTTTTGCTGTGCTGGATATAGGTGGGAATATTTTTCACTTTGACAGATGCAAGATTGTGCAAGCAATGTTTTACACATAATTTTCCTTTGCGAAAATAGGTATTTTTACGTCAATTTCTTGTATAAAATTCAATGTTATGTGTCATACTGATATGATGAATGAATAAGATTTGCAATTTTAATTATTGCGAATTAAATACTGAACCGATTGAAGAAAATATTGTGTGGAAAATTAAGATAAAGTCCAAGCAATATTTTGCACATAATTTTCCTTTGCAAAAAAATTTATTTTCGCGTAAATTTCTTATAGAAAATTCAATGTTATGTGTCATACTGATATGCTGAATGAATAAGATTTGCAATTTTAATTATTGCGAATTAAATACTGAATTGATTGAAGAACATTTTGTGTGGAAATTTAAGTTAAAGTCCAAGCAATATTTTGCACATAATTTTCCTTTGCAAAAAATTTTATTTTTGCGTAAATTTCTTGTAGAAAATTCAATGTTATGTGTCATACTGATATGATGAATGAATAAGATTTGCAATTTTAATTATTGCGAATTAAATACTGAACCGATTGAAGAAAATTTTGTGTGGAAAATTAAGATAAAGTCCAAGCAATATTTTGCACATAATTTTCCTTTGCAAAAAAATTTATTTCCGCGTAAATTTCTTGTAGAAAATTCAATGTTATGTGTCATACTGATATGATGAATGAATAAGATTTGCAATTTTAATTATTGCGAATTAAATACTGAACCGATTGAAGACAATTTTGTGTGGATAATTAAGTTAAAGTCCAAGCAATATTTTGCACATAATTTTCCTTTTGCAAAAAATTGTATTTTTGCGTAAATTTCTTGTAGAAAATTCAATGTTATGTGTCATACTGTGTGTGTTTTTTCGTTCTTTACGGCTTGTACTATAGATTTGCAATTTTAATTATTGCGAATTAAATACTGAACCGATCGAAGGAAATTTTGTGTGGAAAATTAAGTTAAAGTCCAAGCAATATTTTGCACATAATTATCCTTTGCAAAACATTTTATTTTTGCGTAAATTTCTTGTAGAAAATTCAATGTTTGTTTCATACTGATATGTTGAATGAATAAGATTTGCAACTTTAATTATTGCGAATTAAATACTGAACCGACCGAAGAAAATTTTGTGTGGAAAATTAAGTTAAAATCAAAGCAATATTTTGCACATAATTTTCCTTTGCAAAAAATTTTATTTTTGCGTAAATTTCTTGTAGAAAATTCAATGTTATGTGTCATACTGATATGATGAATGAATAAGATTTGCAATTTTAATTATTGCGAATTAAATACTGAATTGATTGAAGAACATTTTGTGTGGAAATTTAAGTTAAAGTCCAAGCAATATTTTGCACATAATTTTCCTTTGCAAAAAATTTTATTTTTGCGTAAATTTCTTGAAGAAAATTCAATATTATGTGTCATACTGTGTGTGTTTTTTCGTTCTTTACTATACTATAGATTTGCAATTTTAATTATTGCGAATTAAATACTGAACCGATTGAAGAAAATTTTGTGTGGAAAATTAAGTAAAAGTCCAAGCAATATTTTGCACATAATTTTCCTTTGCAAAAAAATTTATTTTTGCGTAAATTTGTTGTAGAAAATTCAATGTTATGTGTCATACTGATATGATGAATGAATAAGATTTGCAATTTTAATTATTGCGAATTAAATACTGAACCGATTGAAGTAAATTTTGTGTGGATAATTAAGTTAAAGTCCAAGCAATATTTTGCACATAATTTTCCTTTGCAAAAAATTGTATTTTTGCGTAAATTTCTTGTAGAAAATTCAATGTTATGTGTCATACTGTGTGTGTTTTTTCGTTCTTTACGGCTTGTACTATAGATTTGCAATTTTAATTATTGCGAATTAAATACTGAACCGATCGAAGGAAATTTTGTGTGGAAAATTAAGCTAAAGTCCAAGCAATATTTTGCACATAATTATCCTTTGCAAAACATTTTATTTTTGCGTAAATTTCTTGTAGAAAATTCAATGTTTGTTTCATACTGATATGTTGAATGAATAAGATTTGCAACTTTAATTATTGCGAATTAAATACTGAACCGATCGAAGAAAATTTTGTGTGGAAAATTAAGTTAAAGTCAAAGCAATATTTTGCACATAATTTTCCTTTGCAAAAAATTTTATTTTTGCGTAAATTTCTTGTAGAAAATTCAATGTTATGTGTCATACTGTGTGTGTTTTTTCGTTTTTTACGGCCTATATATTTTTGCAAATATCGATATATTAATGCAAGCATGTGTACTAAATGGCTAGATATAATCTTAATACATCTGCAAATATCTAGAGCACTTTATCGTATGATAATGATTTTTACCAAAAGTATATATGTAGAAATGTTTTAAGAAAATTTCTTTTAAAAGGTGCTGACACACGCGACCTTAATGTTGCGGGAAATTTTCCAACATGTCCTATTCTGCCGGGGTAATTTTTGCTGTGCTGGATATAGGTGGGATTATTTTTCACTTTGACAGATGCAAGATTGAACATGGATAATATTCGTAATTTTAATTATTGCGAATTAAATACTGGACCGATTGCAGAGAATTTTGTGTGGAAAATTAAGTTGAAGTGCAAGCAATGTTTTACACATAATTTTCCTTTGCGAAAATAGGTATTTTTACCTCAATTCCTTGTAAAAATTTTGCGTGTCATACATACATTTTTTTTTAGGAATTTTCAGAACCATGGTACCTGGGACCATTTTTTTCTGCTGGATAATGACGCGATTTTTTCAATTTGACAGGAGCGAGATTGGACAAGAGTAAGATTTGCAATTTTAATTATTGCAAATTATATACTGAATTGATTGAAGAAAATTTTGTGTGGAAAATTAAGTAAAAGTCCAAGCAATATTTTGCACATAATTTTCCTTTGCAAAAAGTTTTATTTTTGCGTAAATTTCTTGTATAAAATTCAATGTTATGTGTCATACTGATATGATGAATGAATAAGATTTGCAATTTTAATTATTGCGAATTAAATACTGAACCGATTGAAGGAAATTTTGTGTGGAAAATTAAGTTAAAGTCCAAGCAATATTTTGCACATAATTATCCTTTGCAAAACATTTTATTTTTGCGTAAATTTCTTGTAGAAAATTCAATGTTTGTTTCATACTGATATGTTGAATGAACAAGATTTGCAATTTTAATTATTGCGTATTAAATACTGAATTGATTGAAGAACATTTTGTGTGGAAATTTAAGTTAAAGTCCAAGCAATATTTTGCACATAATTTTCCTTTGCAAAAAGTTTTATTTTTGCGTAAATTTCTTGTAGAAAATTCAATGTTATGTGTCATACTGATATGATGAATGAATAAGATTTGCAATTTTAATTATTGCAAATTAAATACTGAATTGATTGAAGAAAATTTTGTGTGGAAAATTAAGTAAAAGTCCAAGCAATATTTTGCACATAATTTTCCTTTGCAAAAAAATGTATATTTGCGTGAATTTCTTGTAGAAAATTCAATGTTATGTGTCATACTGTGTGTGTTTTTTCGTTCTTTACGGCTTATACTATAGATTTGCAATTTTAATTATTGCAAATTAAATACTGAACCGATTGAAGAAAATTTTGTGTGGAAAATTAAGTTAAAGTCCAAGCAATATTTTGCACATAATTTTCCTTTGCAAAAAAATTTATTTTTGCGTAAATTTCTTGTATAAAATTCAATGTTATGTGTCATACTGATATGATGAATGAATAAGATTTGCAATTTTAATTATTGCGAATTAAATACTGAACCGATTGAAGAAAATTTTGTGTGGAAAATTAAGATAAAGTCCAAGCAATATTTTGCACATAATTTTCCTTTGCAAAAAAATTTATTTTCGCGTAAATTTCTTATAGAAAATTCAATATTATGTGTCATACTGATATGCTGAATGAATAAGATTTGCAATTTTAATTATTGCGAATTAAATACTGAATTGATTGAAGAACATTTTGTGTGGAAATTTAAGTTAAAGTCCAAGCAATATTTTGCACATAATTTTCCTTTGCAAAAAATTTTATTTTTGCGTAAATTTCTTGTAGAAAATTCAATGTTATGTGTCATACTGATATGATGAATGAATAAGATTTGCAATTTTAATTATTGCGAATTAAATACTGAACCGATTGAAGAAAATTTTGTGTATAAAATTAAGATAAAGTCCAAGCAATATTTTGCACATAATTTTCCTTTGCAAAAAAATTTATTTCCGCGTAAATTTCTTGTAGAAAATTCAATGTTATGTGTCATACTGATATGATGAATGAATAAGATTTGCAATTTTAATTATTGCGAATTAAATACTGAACCGATTGAAGACAATTTTGTGTGGATAATTAAGTTAAAGTCCAAGCAATATTTTGCACATAATTTTCCTTTGCAAAAAATTGTATTTTTGCGTAAATTTCTTGTAGGAAATTCAATGTTATGTGTCATACTGTGTGTGTTTTTTCGTTCTTTACGGCTTGTACTATAGATTTGCAATTTTAATTATTGCGAATTAAATACTGAACCGATCGAAGGAAATTTTGTGTGGAAAATTAAGTTAAAGTCCAAGCAATATTTTGCACATAATTATCCTTTGCAAAACATTTTATTTTTGCGTAAATTTCTTGTAGAAAATTCAATGTTTGTTTCATACTGATATGTTGAATGAATAAGATTTGCAACTTTAATTATTGCGAATTAAATACTGAACCGACCGAAGAAAATTTTGTGTGGAAAATTAAGTTAAAATCAAAGCAATATTTTGCACATAATTTTCCTTTGCAAAAAATTTTATTTTTGCGTAAATTTCTTGTAGAAAATTCAATGTTATGTGTCATACTGATATGATGAATGAATAAGATTTGCAATTTTAATTATTGCGAATTAAATACTGAATTGATTGAAGAACATTTTGTGTGGAAATTTAAGTTAAAGTCCAAGCAATATTTTGCACATAATTTTCCTTTGCAAAAAATTTTATTTTTGCGTAAATTTCTTGTAGAAAATTCAATGTTATATGTCATACTGTGTGTGTTTTTTCGTTCTTTACGGCCTATACTATAGATTTGCAATTTTAATTATTGCGAATTAAATACTGAACCGATTGAAGAAAATTTTGTGTGGAAAATTAAGTAAAAGTCCAAGCAATATTTTGCACATAATTTTCCTTTGCAAAAAAATTTATTTTTGCGTAAATTTGTTGTAGAAAATTCAATGTTATGTGTCATACTGATATGATGAATGAATAAGATTTGCAATTTTAATTATTGCGAATTAAATACTGAACCGATTGAAGACAATTTTGTGTGGATAATTAAGTTAAAGTCCAAGCAATATTTTGCACATAATTTTCCTTTGCAAAAAATTGTATTTTTGCGTAAATTTCTTGTAGAAAATTCGATGTTATGTGTCATACTGTGTGTGTTTTTTCGTTCTTTACGGCTTGTACTATAGATTTGCAATTTTAATTATTGCGAATTAAATACTGAACCGATCGAAGGAAATTTTGTGTGGAAAATTAAGTTAAAGTCCAAGCAATATTTTGCACATAATTATCCTTTGCAAAACATTTTATTTTTGCGTAAATTTCTTGTAGAAAATTCAATGTTTGTTTCATACTGATATGTTGAATGAATAAGATTTGCAACTTTAATTATTGCGAATTAAATACTGAACCGATCGAAGAAAATTTTGTGTGGAAAATTAAGTTAAAGTCAAAGCAATATTTTGCACATAATTTTCCTTTGCAAACAATTTTATTTTTGCGTAAATTTCTTGAAGAAAATTCAATATTATGTGTCATACTGTGTGTGTTTTTTCGTTTTTTACGGCCTATATATTTTTGCAAATATCGATATATTAATGCAAGCATGTGTACTAAATGGCTAGATATAATCTTAATACATCTGCAAATATCTAGAGCACTTTATCGTATGATAATGATTTTTACCAAAAGTATATATGTAGAAATGTTTTAAGAAAATTTCTTTTAAAAGGTGCTGACACACGCGACCTTAATGTTGCGGGAAATTTTCCAACATGTCCTATTCTGCCGGGGTAATTTTTGCTGTGCTGGATATAGGTGGGATTATTTTTCACTTTGACAGATGCAAGATTGAAGATGAATAATATTCGTAATTTTAATTATTGCGAATTAAATACTGGACCGATTGCAGAGAATTTTGTGTGGAAAATTAAGTTGAAGTGCAAGCAATGTTTTACACATAATTTTCCTTTGCGAAAATAGGTATTTTTACCTCAATTCCTTGTAAAAATTTTGCGTGTCATACATACATTTTTTTTTAGGAATTTTCAGAACCATGGTACCTGGGACCATTTTTTTCTGCTGGATAATGACGCGATTTTTTCAATTTGACAGGAGCGAGATTGGACAAGAGTAAGATTTGCAATTTTAATTATTGCAAATTATATACTGAATTGATTGAAGAAAATTTTGTGTGGAAAATTAAGTAAAAGTCCAAGCAATATTTTGCACATAATTTTCCTTTGCAAAAAGTTTTATTTTTGCGTAAATTTCTTGTATAAAATTCAATGTTATGTGTCATACTGATATGATGAATGAATAAGATTTGCAATTTTAATTATTGCGAATTAAATACTGAACCGATTGAAGGAAATTTTGTGTGGAAAATTAAGTTAAAGTCCAAGCAATATTTTGCACATAATTATCCTTTGCAAAACATTTTATTTTTGCGTAAATTTCTTGTAGAAAATTCAATGTTTGTTTCATACTGATATGTTGAATGAACAAGATTTGCAATTTTAATTATTGCGTATTAAATACTGAATTGATTGAAGAACATTTTGTGTGGAAATTTAAGTTAAAGTCCAAGCAATATTTTGCACATAATTTTCCTTTGCAAAAAGTTTTATTTTTGCGTAAATTTCTTGTAGAAAATTCAATGTTATGTGTCATACTGATATGATGAATGAATAAGATTTGCAATTTTAATTATTGCGAATTAAATACTGAACCGATTGAAGGAAATTTTGTGTGGAAAATTAAGTTAAAGTCCAAGCAATATTTTGCACATAATTATCCTTTGCAAAACATTTTATTTTTGCGTAAATTTCTTGTAGAAAATTCAATGTTTGTTTCATACTGATATGTTGAATGAACAAGATTTGCAATTTTAATTATTGCGTATTAAATACTGAATTGATTGAAGAACATTTTGTGTGGAAATTTAAGTTAAAGTCCAAGCAATATTTTGCACATAATTTTCCTTTGCAAAAAGTTTTATTTTTGCGTAAATTTCTTGAAGAAAATTCAATATTATGTGTCATACTGTGTGTGTTTTTTCGTTCTTTACGGCCTATACTATAGATTTGCAATTTTAATTATTGCGAATTAAATACTGAACCGATCGAAGGAAATTTTGTGTGGAAAATTAAGTTAAAGTCCAAGCAATATTTTGCACATAATTTTCCTTTGCAAAAAGTTTTATTTTTGCGTAAATTTCTTGAAGAAAATTCAATATTATGTGTCATACTGTGTGTGTTTTTTCGTTTTTTACGGCCTATATATTTTTGCAAATATCGATATATTAATGCAAGCATGTGCACTAAATGGCTAGATATAATCTTAATACATCTGCAAATATCTAGAGCATTTTATCGTATAATGATTTTTACCAAAAGTATATATGTAGAAATGTTTTAAGAAAATTTCTTTTAAAAGGTGCTGACACACGCGACCTTAATGTTGCGGGAGATTTCCCAACATGTCCTATTCTGCCGAGGTAATTTTTGCTGTGCTGGATATAGGTGGGATTATTTTTCACTTTGACAGATGCAAGATTGAACATGGATAATATTCGTAATTTTAATTATTGCGAATTAAATACTGAACCGATTGAAGAAAATTTTGTGTGGAAAATTAAGTTAAAGTCCAAGCAATATTTTGCACATAATTTTCCTTTGCAAAAAAATGTATATTTGCGTAAATTTCTTGTAGAAAATTCAATGTTATGTGTCATACTGTGTGTGTTTTTTCGTTCTTTACGGCTTATACTATAGATTTGCAATTTTAATTAATGCAAATTAAATACTGAACCGATCGAAGGAAATTCTGTGTGGAAAATTAAGTTAAAGTTTAAGCAATATTTTGCACATAATTATCCTTTGCAAAACATTTTATTTTTGCGTAAATTTCTTGTAGAAAATTCAATGTTTGTTTCATACTGATATGTTGAATGAATAAGATTTGCAATTTTAATTGTTGCGAATTAAATACTGAACCGATTGAAGAAAATTTTGTGTGGAAAATTAAGTTAAAGTCCAAGCAATATTTTGCACATAATTTTCCTTTGCAAAAAAATTTATTTTTGCGTAAATTTCTTGTATAAAATTCAATGTTATGTGTCATACTGATATGATGAATGAATAAGATTTGCAATTTTAATTATTGCGAATTAAATACTGAACCGATTGAAGAAAATTTTGTGTGGAAAATTAAGTTAAAGTCCAAGCAATATTTTGCACATAATTTTCCTTTGCAAAAAAATGTATATTTGCGTAAATTTCTTGTAGAAAATTCAATGTTATGTGTCATACTGTGTGTGTTTTTTCGTTCTTTACGGCTTATACTATAGATTTGCAATTTTAATTATTGCGAATTAAATACTGAATTGATTGAAGAACATTTTGTGTGGAAATTTAAGTTAAAGTCCAAGCAATATTTTGCACATAATTTTCCTTTGCAAAAAATTTTATTTTTGCGTAAATTTCTTGTAGAAAATTCAATGTTATGTGTCATACTGTGTGTGTTTTTTCGTTTTTTACGGCCTATATAATTTTGCAAATATCGATATATTAATGCAAGCATGTGTACTAAATGGCTAGATATAATCTTAATACATCTGCAAATATCTAGAGCACTTTATCGTATGATAATGATTTTTACCAAAAGTATATATGTAGAAATGTTTTAAGAAAATTTCTTTTAAAAGGTGCTGACACACGCGACCTTAATGTTGCGGGAAATTTCCCAACATGTCCTATTCTGCCGGGGTAATTTTTGCTGTGCTGGATATAGGTGGGATTATTTTTCACTTTGACAGATGCAAGATTGTGCAAGCAATGTTTTACACATAATTTTCCTTTGCGAAAATAGGTATTTTTACGTCAATTCCTTGTAAAAATTTTGCATGTCATACATACATTTTTTTTTAGGAATTTTCAGAACCATGGTACCTGGGACCATTTTTTTCTGCTGGATAATGGCGGGATTTTCTCAATTTGACAGGAGCGAGATTGGACATGAATAAGATTTGCAATTTTAATTATTGCAAATTAAATACTGAATTGATTGAAGAAAATTTTGTGTGGAAAATTAAGTAAAAGTCCAAGCAATTATTTTGCACATAATTTTCCTTTGCAAAAAAATGTATATTTGCGTAAATTTCTTGTAGAAAATTCAATGTTATGTGTCATACTGTGTGTGTTTTTTCGTTCTTTACGGCTTATACTATAGATTTGCAATTTTAATTATTGCAAATTAAATACTGAACCGATCGAAGGAAATTCTGTGTGGAAAATTAAGTTAAAGTTTAAGCAATATTTTGCACATAATTATCCTTTGCAAAACATTTTATTTTTGCGTAAATTTCTTGTAGAAAATTCAATGTTTGTTTCATACTGATATGTTGAATGAATAAGATTTGCAATTTTAATTGTTGCGAATTAAATACTGAACCGATTGAAGAAAATTTTGTGTGGAAAATTAAGTTAAAGTCCAAGCAATATTTTGCACATAATTTTCCTTTGCAAAAAAATTTATTTTTGCGTAAATTTCTTGTATAAAATTCAATGTTATGTGTCATACTGATATGATGAATGAATAAGATTTGCAATTTTAATTATTGCGAATTAAATACTGAACCGATTGAAGAAAATTTTGTGTGGAAAATTAAGATAAAGTCCAAGCAATATTTTGCACATAATTTTCCTTTGCAAAAAAATTTATTTCCGCGTAAATTTCTTGTAGAAAATTCAATGTTATGTGTCATACTGATATGATGAATGAATAAGATTTGCAATTTTAATTATTGCGAATTTAATACTGAATTGATTGAAGAACATTTTGTGTGGAAATTTAAGTTAAAGTCCAAGCAATATTTTGCACATAATTTTCCTTTGCAAAAAATTTTATTTTTGCGTAAATTTCTTGAAGAAAATTTAATATTATGTGTCATACTGTGTGTTTTTTCGTTCTTTACGGCCTATACTATAGATTTGCAATTTTAATTATTGCAAATTAAATACTGAATTGATTGAAGAAAATTTTGTGTGGAAAATTAAGTAAAAGTCCAAGCAATATTTTGCACATAGTTTTCCTTTGCAAAAAAATTTATTTTTGCGTAAATTTGTTGTAGAAAATTCAATGTTATGTGTCATACTGATATGATGAATGAATAAGATTTGCAATTTTAATTATTGCGAATTAAATACTGAACCGATTGAAGACAATTTTGTGTGGATAATTAAGTTAAAGTCCAAGCAATATTTTGCACATAATTTCCCTTTGCAAAAAATTGTATTTTTGCGTAAATTTCTTGTAGAAAATTCAATGTTATGTGTCATACTGTGTGTGTTTTTTCGTTCTTTACGGCTTGTACTATAGATTTGCAATTTTAATTATTGCGAAGTAAATACTGAACCGATCGAAGGAAATTTTGTGTGGAAAATTAAGTTAAAGTCCAAGCAATATTTTGCACATAATTATCCTTTGCAAAACATTTTATTTTTGCGTAAATTTCTTGTAGAAAATTCAATGTTTGTTTCATACTGATATGTTGAATGAATAAGATTTGCAACTTTAATTATTGCGAATTAAATACTGAACCGACCGAAGAAAATTTTGTGTGGAAAATTAAGTTAAAATCAAAG
Organism: Eristalis arbustorum; assembly: GCA_916610145.1. Taxonomy (NCBI): domain Eukaryota; kingdom Metazoa; phylum Arthropoda; class Insecta; order Diptera; family Syrphidae; genus Eristalis; species Eristalis arbustorum. The sequence continues at coordinate 135,052 of CAKAIZ010000026.1, read as the reverse complement.
CAATATTTTGCACATAATTTTCCTTTGCAAAAAAATTTATTTTTGCGTAAATTTCTTGTAGAAAATTCAATGTTATGTGTCATACTGATATGATGAATGAATAAGATTTGCAATTTTAATTATTGCGAATTAAATACTGAATTGATTGAAGAACATTTTGTGTGGAAATTTAAGTTAAAGTCCAAGCAATATTTTGCACATAATTTTCCTTTGCAAAAAATTTTATTTTTGCGTAAATTTCTTGTAGAAAATTCAATATTATGTGTCATACTGTGTGTGTTTTTTCGTTCTTTACGGCCTATACTATAGATTTGCAATTTTAATTATTGCGAATTAAATACTGAACCGATCGAAGGAAATATTGTGTGGAAAATTAAGTTAAAGTCCAAGCAATATTTTGCACATAATTTTCCTTTGCAAAAAGTTTTATTTTTGCGTAAATTTCTTGAAGAAAATTCAATATTATGTGTCATACTGTGTGTTTTTTCGTTTTTTACGGCCTATATATTTTTGCAAATATCGATATATTAATGCAAGCATGTGCACTAAATGGCTAGATATAATCTTAATACATCTGCAAATATCTAGAGCATTTTATCGTATAATGATTTTTACCAAAAGTATATATGTAGAAATGTTTTAAGAAAATTTCTTTTAAAAGGTGCTGACACACGCAACCTTAATGTTGCGGGAGATTTCCCAACATGTCCTATTCTGCCGAGGTAATTTTTGCTGTGCTGGATATAGGTGGGATTATTTTTCACTTTGACAGATGCAAGATTGAACATGGATAATATTCGTAATTTTAATTATTGCGAATTAAATACTGGGCCGATTGCAGAGAATTTTGTGTGGAAAATTAAGTTGAAGTGCAAGCAATGTTTTACACATAATTTTCCTTTGCGAAAATAGGTATTTTTACGTCAATTTCTTGTAAAAATTTTGCATGTCATACATAATTTTTTTTTTTAGGAATTTTCAGAACCATGGTACCTGGGACCATTTTTTTCTGCTGGATAATGGCGCGATTTTTTCAATTTGACAGGAGCGAGATTGGACATGAGTAAGATTTGCAATTTTAATTATTGCAAATTAAATACTGAATTGATTGAAGAAAATTGTGTGTGGATAATTAAGTAAAAGTGCAAGCAATATTTTGCACCTAATTTTCCATTGCAAAAAAATTTATTTCTGCGTAAATTTCTTGTAGAAAATTCAATGTTATGTGTCATACTGATATGATGAATGAATAAGATTTGCAATTTTAATTATTGCGAATTAAATACTGAACCGATTGAAGGAAATTTTGTGTGGAAAATTAAGTTAAAGTCCAAGCAATATTTTGCACATAATTATCCTTTGCAAAACATTTTATTTTTGCGTAAATTTCTTGTGGAAAATTCAATGTTTGTTTCATACTGATATGTTGAATGAATAAGATTTGCAATTTTAATTATTGCGAATTAAATACTGAACCGATTGAAGAAAATTTTGTGTGGAAAATTAAGTTAAAGTCCAGGCAATATTTTGCACATAATTATCCTTTGCAAAACATTTTATTTTTGCGTAAATTTCTTGTAGAAAATTCAATGTTATGTGTCATACTGATATGATAAATGAATAAGATTTGCAATTTTAATTATTGCGAATTAAATACTGAATTGATTGAAGAACATTTTGTGTGGAAATTTAAGTTAAAGTCCAAGCAATATTTTGCACGTAATTTTCCTTTGCAAAAAATTTTATTTTTGCGTAAATTTCTTGAAGAAAATTCAATGTTATGTGTCATACTGTGTGTGTTTTTTCGTTCTTTACGGCTTATACTATAGATTTGCAATTTTAATTATTGCAAATTAAATACTGAACCGATCGAAGGAAATTCTGTGTGGAAAATTAAGTTAAAGTTTAAGCAATATTTTGCACATAATTATCCTTTGCAAAACATTTTATTTTTGCGTAAATTTCTTGTAGAAAATTCAATGTTTGTTTCATACTGATATGTTGAATGAATAAGATTTGCAGTTTTAATTGTTGCGAATTAAACACTGAACCGATTGAAGAAAATTTTGTGTGGAAAATTAAGTTAAAGTCCAAGCAATATTTTGCACATAATTTTCCTTTGCAAAAAAATTTATTTTTGCGTAAATTTGTTGTAGAAAATTCAATGTTATGTGTCATACTGATATGATGAATGAATAAGATTTGCAATTTTAATTATTGCGAATTAAATACTGAACCGATTGAAGAAAATTTTGTGTGGAAAATTAAGATAAAGTCCAAGCAATATTTTGCACATAATTTTCCTTTGCAAAAAAATTTATTTTCGCGTAAATTTCTTGTAGAAAATTCAATGTTATGTGTCATACTGATATGATGAATGAATAAGATTTGCAATTTTAATTATTGCGAATTAAATACTGAACCGATTGAAGAAAATTTTGTGTGGAAAATTAAGATAAAGTCCAAGCAATATTTTGCACATAATTTTCCTTTGCAAAAAAATTTATTTTCGCGTAAATTTCTTGTAGAAAATTCAATGTTATGTGTCATACTGATATGATGAATGAATAAGATTTGCAATTTTAATTATTGCGAATTAAATACTGAATTGATTGAAGAACATTTTGTGTGGAAATTTAAGTTAAAGTCCAAGCAATATTTTGCACATAATTTTCCTTTGCAAAAAATTTTATTTTTGCGTAAATTTCTTGTAGAAAATTCAATGTTATGTGTCATACTGATATGATGAATGAATAAGATTTGCAATTTTAATTATTGCGAATTAAATACTGAACCGATTGAAGAAAATTTTGTGTGGAAAATTAAGATAAAGTCCAAGCAATATTTTGCACATAATTTTCCTTTGCAAGACATCTTATTTTTGCGTAAATTTCTTGTAGAAAATTCAATGTTATGTGTCATACTGTGTGTGTTTTTTCGTTTTTTACGGCCTATACATTTTGCGAATATCGTAATATTAATGCAAACATGTGCACTTAATGGCTAGATATAATCTTAATACATCTGCAAACATCTAGAGCATTTTATCTTACGATATATTAACGATTTTTACCAAAAGTATGTATGTAGAAATGTTTTAAGAAAATTTCTTTTAAAAGGTGCTGACACACGCGACCTTAATGTTGCGGAAATTTCCGCAACATGTTTTATTCAGCCGGGGTAATTTTTGCTGTGCTGGATTTAGGTGGGATTATTTTTCACTTTGACAGATGCAAGATTGAACATGAATAATATTCGCAATTTCTAATTATTGCGAATTAAATACTTTACCGATTGCAGAGAATTTTGTGTGGAAAATTAAGTTGAATTGCAAGCAGTGTTTTGCACATAGCAAACACTATTGACAGCAAATGTGGTAACCGAAAATAGTCGCACAGCGGCATACGTACATATTTCAGAACGGCCCCCACCGAGAGTGCAAGAAATTCGCACAATTTCTGTCACCTAATTGCGAAAGTTTTATCAGTGGCCACACCATTTCGGTGTCAGCCAAATTTCCGATAATGGCCGCCTCCAATTTTTGAGAGCAAAAATGTCTTAAAATGGCTACCCCCTATTGGTGACAGCGAAAATGCTCCCTGATGGCCGCTCCCCATTTGGGCGCAAACTTCTAATAATGGCCGCCCCCTATTAGTGACAGCAGAAATGTCCCAAGGTGGCCGCCCCCTCTTGGTGTCACTGAAAAATTTCCCAAAATGTCCCAAGATGGCCGCCCCCTTTTGGTGTCAAAAAATTTCCCAAGATGGCCGCCCCCTTTTCGTGTCAAAAAATTTCCCAAGATGGCCGCCCCCTCTTGGTGTCAAAAAAAATTTCCCAAAATTTCCCAAGATGGCCGCCCCCTTTTAGTGTCCGAAAAAATTTCCCAAAAATTTCGCAAAATGGCCGCCCCCTTTTAGTGTCAGAAAAAATTTCCCAAAAATTTTCCAAGATGGCCGCCCCCTTTTAGTGTCCGAAAAATTACCCAAAAATTTCCCAAGATGGCCGCCCCCTTTTAGTGTCAGAATGAATAATTCGCATGTGTTTGCGTTTGTTAATTGAATTTGAAGAATGTTGACGAATAAATTTGCCAGCTCTCCAGCTGAGTTTTTAAACGTCAAATTGAGGATAAGAACCTGCTTTGAGGAACATTTTTATTCACACCAAATTGAGCATTTCCTTTGACGAACATACTCGACTCAAGTGTTTTTACTCCGAGTGTTTTCTCAGTTTTTATTCACACCACCCAATGTGTATGCGTAGTGAATGGCTGTACTCCAAGATACTTTTTAGACATGTTGGAGTGCAGCAACTATAGAAATTGGTTCTTTTGTATTTTGACGCCTGTTCTAGGCTGGATCGTAGCGAATGGATATTTTTAGACGCGATACTATATAATATGACTCTTTATTGATGGAGCGATGTTTGGAAACTGTTTGTTGGTATTTTTAGGGTAGTTAGCCTACGGTATGGGCACGGAAGTTTGTGCTAGGGCTATAGGTGATTTTTAATGATTTCTTCGGGTCGATTGGTGAGTGTTGGACCTTGAATATTTCGGAGACTTTTTTTTGTGTATTGTTGATGGATGAGTCAGTGAACATGGAAGATTTTAATCTTTTGGTTTATGCGGCTTTGATAGAAAGCCTTTTTTGCAGCAGAAATAACTGTGCATTTGGAAGGATTGTGAAAAAGCTGTAAGAGATTCTCGATATAGAATAACTTTAGTTCTTATGCTAAAACCAATCCAAACAGAATACACTCAAGTTACTTTCTGCTTGTACTTTTACAGAAATGCAGCGCTGATGTTAAACATAACAAATATTTTTTGATTAATACCAGATCGACAACTCATTTCTCGGCCGACGAATAGAGGAGGATAGATACAGGAAGAGGCAGAATATAAAGTGTATTTTTTAATAAATTCTATGTTCTATATCCGGCACCCTTCCTTTGAGATATTATAATAATTGACTTTATGACACATTGAGCTGTAATTTCTACAAATTACATACAAAAGTTAGTATATAGTTACCAGTGTTCTTAGCAAAACAAACGAAACAAAGACAGAGTGTCCAGTAAGACAAACAAAAAAGCATAGCTGTAATGGGCTGAATGTAATGGGCTTCATACTGTTTTGATGGTACAAATGTACGTGCAGATGGGGATAGATGCTTGTATAGCAGATTTTAAATCGAAAAGGTATGTGATCATGATGAGATAAGAGTGTGAATAGTTGGTATGCTCAAATCGTAGTCTTATGGAGCACTGTAATATTGAATTTGATGGGAATGACTATATTCTGAGAAATTTGCTTGATTCGACAACTAGGGATGTCTTTATTGGTAGGTTATACATTAAATAACAAGTAATAGGTGCGGTTACAAGCAGCGTTATGGCATTTCGTGACCCTTATGGGCATGTTCTGTACTATATAGAGTAGAAAGGTGATTGTTGAGACCAAATTTGATACAACAAGGAGTATTCCTGCGTGTTTTCTAGTTTTAATGTATTCGTGAAGACTAATATGGCCATAATATGGCATTAGATTGCACATTGACATCGTAGGTGATTGTTGAGAATTCGGCCGGTATTCTGGGACGCATCCTGGTTCGTTTGAAGATACAAACGATAAGTGTACAGCATCCTTCGGGTTGTTATGCGCTTGGTAAGAATGTGTACAATGTTCCCGTATGGTCTGTGATACTTCCGGCTAATTAATGCATATATGGGGATGTTGTAGGTAAATTCCGGGGCGATCGTCTGAAGACGTGTTTCATTTTCATTTCATTTATTTATTGATTTTATAACGCTGTACCTTAAGAATGATACATACATGTATTCTTTTAATAGGACAGGAATAATTGAAGTGAAGGTAGGTGATTCCAATGGACAGCGTGAATGAAGAAGTTCCTGCGTGACATTAAACAAGTATGAATGGAGGGCCTTAAGGTAATGTTACGACTCGATACGATATATTTGCTGATAGACAGGCCTCTTAGGGACGTATATATCTTGGAAACTAAGCTATCGATGTGGTCAGTCCATGTCAATTCACTATTGCACACTATTCCAAGGTTTTTTACACATGTAACATATTCTATTATCGTGGAATTGAGTTCTATTGGCGGGAAATTGGATAGAGAAGGGGATTGTTTCGAGATCGGGATTGCTTTTGTTTTGTTAGGATTGTGCATTAGACAGTTGTAGGTAGCCCGACGATGTTTTTAAAATCGTTTTACATATCGTTGGTTTGAGAGGTGATAATTGTGAATGTAAACAATGTCCCGGTATGTTGTATGATGCTTTCGAATGATTCGGGTATATATGAGTTACGTCGGAGACTTCACTTCCGTTCTCCACCCGGTAACCACATTCCTTTTGCACATCAACCACTCGCAAAGTGCATGGTCAACGGTTCGCGGATCATGTTCGCAAGCGCTTCCACCTTTGCGCTACACGCGCCGATACATGAAACCCTTAGCACATTCCTTTCCCATAAACAAATTTATCCAAAAAGCTGTGTCAACAGTTTTATGTTTTAAATACCTGCAGAACAGTTCAGCTCAGTGCAGTTGCACGCAGTCCTCTTTTAGTGTCGGATCGTTAGAAATAAATAAAGACAAAAAAAGAAAAAAAAAAAAAAAACAAAGAGTTTTTTTTTATGCAAACGGCACATTGAAAATCACAACTGGCGCAGTCGGTAGTTCTTGAGTACGTGAAAAGTGTTCGCCTAAGAACAATTATTAATTCGCGGTTAATATCAATTATTCGACTCAAGTAAACAGTACGCTCAAGTGCTAACAGTACGATCAAGTGCTCAATCTCGATTAAGATTAGTGAAGCGCACCAAACTACACTGAATAAGCGATTAAGTGAGTGAGTAATATTAGTGAGGCGCAAAAGAAAGCAAAGGAAAACTGTGCGGTAAATTAAAACACGAATCACAACAATATCTAAGTGAACCAAGTGCAACAGAATAAATAAATAAATTGTATAGATAAATAATAATGAAATAAACAAAAAAAAAAAATAACAACAAAAAGGAACCAAACAAGCTGTCAAAACAACGTTATTTCTGTGACTAAAACATTTAAAAACTTGTACCGAAACAACAAAGGAAAAGGGAGATAAAAAGCAATCTGGACGACAAATTACGAAGAAGACGAAGAGCAGAAGAAATTGACAAGAACCGAAACCTAAAATCGACCAAGATGACAACAGAAGAAGCATCCGTAGCAGTAAGTCCCCTTATACTTAGCATAGATCCACTAAAATACCTGAATAATCTTCCTACTTATGATGGAAGTAGTGATAATCTGCATAATTTTACTGATTTGGTAGATAGAATACACCCGACCCTCAGCAGGTATGACGATGTAGGGCAACATTTTTTCTTCGATATCATCAAAAACAAATTGGTAGGGAAAGCTAGGGAAGCTATTGAGATAAATAATAGCGTCAATAAATGGGAAGACTTGAAAATATTATTTTCCCAATACTTTGGTGATAAAAAAACAACTGAGCAACTTTACGATGATCTTAGAAGCCTACCATTTAGAAATCACTGCCACGAATATTATAATAGTATCAAGGTCATTTTGAGGAGACTTAACAATAAAACTAGGACTGTTAGACCCCATAACCCTATTGAAATAGAGCAGAATTGCAAGGCAGCTCTTCGGATTTTCATAAGTAAAATCCCAGAACCAATGAAGGGACTCCTGCATTGCAGAAACCCTTCAAATTTAGAAGAAGCCATGCAAATCCTGTCGGAAACAGGATATGCGTACTCGGCAGGTATCTCTGGAACAGGTAACCTCAGACAAGAACAGAACGGTAGATTCTATAACTCAGGTGATAGACCTTATAGCCAACAATCTAGAAGCATCCCAGATAGGAATCAGTTCAGAACAAATCAGACCAATCAGACTAGAACTAATCAATTTAGAACACATCAAAGCCAACAGTTTAGGACAAACCAAAGCAACCATTCTAGAAACCAGAACAACCAACCTGGCGTAAATCCGAGTAATCCCTTTAGAAACAATCATGGTATAGAACCAATGGACACGCTATCGGCCGTAACCAGGCAAGTAAATAAGCTAGAAGGAAATGAGGATTTTCGGGAAAGAAGCCCAATGGTAGATTACCCTATATAATCGTCGAGGCAAAAAATAATCACAGACTAAGAATACTGATCGATACGGGATCAGAGACCAGTATTCTCAACCCAGGTATATGTCATCCCAAGTGGCAGACGAAATTACAAAAGCCACTTAAAATTCTAACTACTAGCACACCCATTTATGTAAATAGAAAGGTAAAAATCCCGCTGTTCAAAGAATTTGGGAAACTAGGTAAAACAGCCGAATTTTTAGAATTTAAGTTCCACCACAACTTTGAATTGAAGCCATTATTGATTTCCAGCGAAGAATTCTAACAGTAGATGGAAATGAGATTAACTTATTTTTCAACAAAGACGAGGAAGAAGTAACGTACGAGAAGTACAAAGAACAAATCCCCACCTTAGAAATCTACAATACAGAAACGAGTGTAGAACCCATTTTGAACCAAATACGCACGCAGCACTTAAATAAGGAAGAGAAAGAAGCTGTTATAAAATTAGTTACGCAATATTCAACAATTTTTTTTCAAGAAGGAACCGACTTAACATTTACAAGTGCGATAAAGCATGAAATAAAGACGAAGAACGAAATTCCAATTTACACCCGTAACTATAGATACCCAGAGGTTCATCGAAAAGAGGTGGAATCCCAGATAAATGAAATGTTGAGGCAAGGAATAATTCGTCCTAGCAACTCGCCTTACTCAGCTCCAATCTGGGTCGTCCCGAAAAAAGTGGACGCATCGGGTCTGAAAAAATGGAGAATCGTTATCGATTATAGAAAACTCAACGAGGTTTCTATCGATGACAAATTCCCAATCCCTAACATTGACGACATCTTTGACAAGTTAGGGAAAGCCCAATACTTTACGACACTTGACCTGGCTAAGGGGTTTCATCAAATAGAGATAGCCAGCAAGGACATAAAGAAGACTGCATTCTCAACTAATAACGGCCACTTCGAATTCCTGAGGATGCCGTTCGGGTTAAAGAACGCCCCGGCAACATTCCAGAGAATGATTAATGATGTACTAGCCGAATATATGGGAAAAATATGTCTGGCTTATATTGACGACATAATAATATTTTCAACCAGCTTACAATAACACATAATTTCGATAAAGAAAGTGTTCGAAAAACTGAAAGAAGCTAACTTAAAAGTACAACTTGATAAAAGTGAATTCTTGAAAAAAGAAACGGAATTTTTGGGGCACATCATCACAACGGAAGGTATCAAACCTAATCCGCATAAAATTGAAGCTATACTAAATTATAAACTTCCAAAGACCCAAAAACAAATAAAGGCGTTCCTCGGTATAACGGGCTATTACCGAAAATTTATAAAGGACTACTCCAAAGTAGCGAAGCCCATGACCGTCTGTTTAAAGAAGGGAGCCAAAATTGATTTGAGTGACGCAGACTATAATCAAAGTTTCGAAACTCTGAAGACCTTGATTACATCCGAACCAATACTTAAACGTCCTGACTTTAGTAAAAAGTTTACGCTTACGACAGATGCTTCGAATTATGCAATCGGTGCTGTCTTATCCCAAGATGGCCACCCGACTTGCTATGCTAGCCGTACTCTAAACAATCACGAAACAAACTACTCAACCGTTGAAAAAGAGTTGCTTGCCATAGTATGGGCAACCAAGTACTTTCGGCCTTATCTGTACGGTAGAAAATTCACGATCAGAACAGATCATCGTCCATTAGTTTGGTTGAGCTCACTAAAAGAACCCAACACCAAGCTACAGAGGTGGAAGATAAAGCTTGAGGAATTCAACTTCGAAATAGAATACGTAAAAGGCAAGGATAACCAAGTGTCTGACGGGCTATCCAGGATGGAAATTTACCTTAACGAAAACAGAGATCAACGAAGTAATGAAAGTATAGAACAGTTGGACAACCAATCAATAGTCGCAACCATACACAGTGCAAACGAGGATAGTAGTAACCATATCCCAATAATAGACTCACCCGTAAACTTATATAAAACCCAGATAATTTTGAATACAACGAACAATTTGAATAGTCACAAAGTATATAATACCTTCAAAAAAAGAAGAATTGTAATAGAATTAAGAGAATTCAAGGAGGATTTTATTCTAGACATCATGAAAAAGTTTTTGCCACACAAAGGTATAGTTGCCATTTATTCCAATCGCGATCACGTATTCGCAAAGTTTCAAGATGTGTATCTGAAATACTTCAGTAGAAATAAACTCCTAAGAGTAGTTAAATGCAGCAAGTTCCTAGGCGACATAGACGACGAGGAAAAGTTAGCACAGGTTATAACTCAAACACACAAATTACTCAATCATAGAGGCATAAATGAGACATATGAGGAAATAAAAGATGTCTATTATGCCCCTAAACTTAAAGAAAGCATCCAAAGATTCATAAATAATTGCGAAGTCTGTAATAAGTCGAAGTATGAAAGACAGCCATACAAAATTCCATTGAAACTAACCGAGACACCAACAAAACCCAACCAAATCGTGCATATCGACATATGGTACGCTCACATAAATCTCATGTATGTCACAATGATTGACAAATTCACCAAACATGCCATGGTTCAGGAAATTAGACACAGAACCTGGGTGGAATTACTAAAAACATTAAAAATCAGGTTTGCAACACTAGGGATTCCGCAAAGAATCGTCACAGATGGAGAAAGTGGGTTCTCCGCAGTTTTAATCAGGGAATATCTCAAAGAAAATAATGTGGAATTACACGTAACCACACCATACAGGAAGACAGGGAATTCGGATATCGAAAGATTCCATTCCACACTAAACGAACATATACGAACATTTACAGCTGACGATAGTAATAGGGATACGTTGCGCAATAAAGTTTTAAAAGCAGTAACTATATACAATAGAACAATTCACTCTGCCACACACAAAAGACCAATAGAATTTATTAATGGAGAAATAAAAAGTGAGGAATATCAAAATATTGTAGAATTAGTTAAGAAAAATAAAGAAAGGCGCATTAACAAGTTGAATAGAGATAAAACAGATGTAGACCTTAGAGAAAAACAATATTTGTACTTAAAAAGTAGGAGCAGTAATAAACTCAAACCAGTGCACAAGAAATCAAACCCCGAAGTAATTGACCAAGACCATGTAAAAGATGAGAAAGGAAGCAAATTCTATAAAACACAACTAAAACGTAGATATAAATATGAAAAAACGTAAAATTCCAGATACTAATACTACTTGCGACAGCGACAATAAGGACACAAGGACAAAAGATAGACGTACTAAATCTTGACAACGGACAGGGATATGTTACAATAAGAGACCAGCAGCTTCAAGTCATAACAAGCTACACAAAATTACTTCATTGTGTAAATCTCACCACATGGACCGAAAACTTAGACATAATCGAACATAACATTGACAAACTAAATTACAATAACGAATACCCAGGCATTATACATAGTTTCAACATATTAGCTCAAGAAATAGAAAGTTTAGTGAATAAGCATCATCATAAAGAGAAAAGAGGTTTAGCCAACTTCGTAGGAAACAGTTTAAAATACCTAACAGGAGTTATGGAGTGACGGAAATCAAGCAGGAAATCAAGCAAAGATTAGAAATAAAAAGGAAAAATAAAATTGTAATTGACGGACTAAACAACCAAATTCACATAAACCACCACTTTGACGAACTTATAAACAATATAACAAGACATATAAATGGACAGCAACTAGCAATAAAAAGAGAACTGCAAAGTCTTGGCAATGCAATTAATAGGGAATTCTCAGAAATCGCCCACATGCAGCAGGCATTCCAAATACAATATGACATACAATTACTAACAGAACAAGTTAGGAAAGTAAAGGAAAATGTATTAGCAAGTCAACTTGGAATCTTGGGAAGGGATTTTCTGTCACCAAAAGAAGTAGAAAAGTTTAACATAACAATAAGTGGCCTGTCAAACATAAAAAGTTCTGTAATTAGTTATAATGATCAAATAATTTTTGTACTAATGCTACCAAATTACTCAAATGTTGAATACTTTAAGATAATAATCGAACCTGTACCAAATAAGAATAATCTAGAGTTAGCTACCGCTTACAGAGAATTTATAAGTGATGGAAAACATAACTATTATAATGTAAATGGGACAATTAAAATAAAAGATTTAGATTTAGTTAAAGATTCTTGTATTTCCAAAATTTTTACTAAAAATCCCACTTGTAATTTTAAGAATAATACAAACATTGAAATTAAGCAGCTAACCAATAACATTGTAATAACCAAAAACATCCCATATACTCAAGTAACACATAATTGTCATAATTTTAGTGTAAACCTAATGGGTAATAATTTGATAAGATTCGAGAATTGTAAAATAAGTATAAACGATATAAAATATGAAAACTTCTTGATGTATGACAACTTTATTATACCAAATCTCAATAATGTAACCATAGGGAAAATTGAAATGAAGTTTTCTGCAGAAGAAATTAATATAAAACACTTAGAGAATCGGAAAATGATAGAGGAAATTAAACTAAGGAACATCGCGCATGAACACGTAAATCTCGGGGTAACATCCATAATATTCATTATCTTAGTTGCAATCACACTATTATTTCGAAAAAAGCAGAAGCTGAGTAAGACTAATGTTCAAGTTGAAATAAAAAAAGTTGATTCTCCGGAGCAGAATCGTAAGGGGGGGCGAGTTACGTCGGAGACTTCACTTCCGTTCTCCACCCGGTAACCACATTCCTTTTGCACATCCAAAAATCCAAAAAGCTGTGTCAACAGTTTTATGTTTTAAATACCTGCAGAAAAGTTCAGTTCAGTGCAGTTGCACGCAGTCCTCTTTTAGTGTCGGATCGTTAGAAATAAAGACAAAATAAGAAAAAATAAAAAAAAAAAAAAACAAAGAGTTTTTTTTTATGCAAACGGCACATTGAAAATCACAACTTATGGAGATACCATTGACACGTGTGGAGTGGTCTATAGCTAAATACAACCTTGATGACAATGCGGACAACGTCCTACTGTACTCTGGGATGCTTTCACTTAATTTCACTGTAATTGGTAAGGGTAGAGTTGTATTTAGCTTGGTAGACGCCTGATGAGTATGCAGACAGTATTATGTGATGATTGTTGTTGATTCTAGTGTATTTGGGGCTGCAATTGGTCATCGTAGAGGGATATATGGCTTGGCGGGAGCTTGGTAACAACGCAGATGGTGTCCTAGTGTGCTCTGTGCTGATTGTAGTTGATTCTGGTGTATTTCTGGATGCAATTGGTGGCAGTATAGTGAGATTTAGCTTGGAGTGAGCTAGGTGAGAGCGCAGGTGGAGGCCTGGTGTGGTATGTCATGATTGTAGTGGATTCTGGTATATTTGGGGATGTTATTGATAGATATAGAGTGCATGCGGCTTAATAAACGCCTGATGTGTATGCAGACATTATCCTGTTGTGTTCTGTGATAAGTGTAGTTGATTCTGATTTATTTGAGGTTGCAATTGATAGCTGTAGAGCGATATTCGGCTTGGTGGGAGCTTGGTAAGAACGCAGGTAGAGACCTGGTGTGGTATGTCATGATTGTAGTGGATTCTGGTATATTTGGGGATGTAATTGATAGATATAGAGTGCATGCGGCTTGATAAACGCCTGATGTGTATGCAGACATTGTCCTGGTGTGTTCTGTGATGACTGTAGTTGATTCCGGTGTATTTCTGGATGCAATTGGTGGCAGTATAGTGGGACTTAGCTTGGAGTGAGCTAGGTGAGAACGCAGGTGGAGGCCTGGTGTGGTATGTCATGATTGTAGTGGATTCTGGTATATTTGGGGATGCAATTGATAGATATAGAGTGCATGCGGCTTGATAAACTCCTGATGTGTATACATGCATTGTCCTGGTGTGTTCTGTGATGAGTGTAGTTGATTCTGATATATTTCGGGTTGCAATTGATAGCTGTACAGCGATATTTGACTTGGTGGGAGCTTGGTAAGAACGCGTATGGTGTCCTGGTGTGATCTGTGAAGATTGTTGTTGATTCTGGCGTATTTCGAGTTGTAATGGATAACTGTTGGAGTTGCACTGTGGAACTCCGCAATGTTGAGTAACCGGCCGCTTTGCATTCATATTTTAATACTTTTTCTGAAATAATAGTTAAACGGATATCAAATTAGTTCCACACACTCACAATTTGAATTCCATATTTTTACCTGTTGTCCAAGAAAAAATCCGTATTATTCCTGAGAATTTAACACTTCACAACCACTAGACCCTAAGATACAGTTTATTATCTTTGTATTTAACTTTTCTCTGCAACCGAAATCAACAATTTTATATTAAATTTCACTATTTGAATTCTCTACCGAATTTGAATTTTAAATACAACTTTGTTCCCGCAGATGAGCTGTCACAATTTTGCATACGAACGCAGCTAATTAAAATTAACACCAGAGGGCACTGACACTGTCGGAATATTTCGGTACTAACATTATTAGACAAAATTCAAAATTTTGAATGTTGGATATTATTATTTTTATAGTGTTGAATTTTTTTTATATTAACAAACGTGAGAAAAAGTCTTCCAACGCCAAGCAAATCTAATAAAGGTTGCATGGCCGTAATAACGGCCCATTTTCTAACTGAAGAAATATTGAACGCGCCAAGTGCAATTATTAAACAAGAAAAATCTATATATACGTGAAAACTTTCAATTGCCTTTAAAAGATCTGTACAAGACGTTAGAACATCCCGCAAAAATGCCCGTCCTTCTTGTTTGTGTCAAAGGTCATACCCACAATCTTAATTTGTTTTTCATACACTTGTGTGCATTTATGTCGCTGACTGATTGTGGTTTGGACTCCAACAGAGACATTGGAAGTAATGGTGTTAGCGGGTATGTCTTCATCACCATAAACTGGTTCAACGTCCAAAACATGAGACATTTGCTAGAATAGAAGTGTAATAAATGGGCTTTTTTAATTGCATTAACTTACCTGTTTCTGTAACGCTCTCATCTCTAACCTGTCATATCTTGCTTTTAAATTACATGCAATTTTCTTACTATCCTACTCTTTGGAAGGTTCAATGTGGGAAAAGCTGCATCCACCTAACGACGTCTTCTTAATTTTCCTCTATTTATGGGGACAATCATTTTGTTTGCTTCAAAGTGTAAACTACATATTACGAAATATTTAGGAAATGGTTTTTCCCATCTTCAAAACATGTTTCCATATCAAGAGTTCCTTCGGGTTATCCAGCACTCTTTTCGGCAGTTTGTGCATGGATATAGTCCTACTTCCGTAGGAGTTGCACTGTGGAACTCCGCAATGTTGAGTAACCGGCCGCTTTGTATTCATATTTTAATACTTTTTCTGAAATAATAGTTAAACGGATATCAAATTAGTTCCACACACTCACAATTTGAATTCCATATTTTTACCTGTTGTCCAAGAAAAAATCCGTATTATTCCTGAGAATTTAACACTTCACAACCACTAGACCCTAAGATACAGTTTATTATCTTTGTATTTAACTTTTCTCTGCAACCGAAATCAACAATTTTATATTAAATTTCACTATTTGAATTCTCTACCGAATTTGAATTTTAAATACAACTTTGTTCGCAGCTAATTAAAATTAACACCAGAGGGCACTGACACTGTCGGAATATTTCGGTACTAACATTATTAGACAAAATTCAAAATTTTGAATGTTGGATATTATTATTTTTATAGTGTTGAATTTTTTTTATATTAACAAACGTGAGAAAAAGTCTTCCAACGCCAAGCAAATCTAATAAAGGTTGCATGGCCGTAATGACGGCCCATTTTCTAACTGAAGAAATATTGAACGAGCCAAGTGCAATTATTAAACAAGAAAAATCTATATATACGTGAAAACTTTCAATTGCCTTTAAAAGATCTGTACAAGACGTTAGAACTTCCCGCAAAAATGCCCGCCCTGGTATGTGATGAACTTGAACCTGATGTTCTGCTTATCAATGATTTCACAGGAACGATAACCCTAGACAATGCTGATCAAGATCTAAATGGTACCTACTTACTAAAATTTATCAACGTTACTGTAAAAATCAACGATCAAACATACAAAAACGCTAAAGCACCTCAAATTCAAGTACTACCAGCTTTTTTCCAACCAACTCCAGCAGAAAAAAATGTCATCAATGTACTATCGCTAGAAGATCTCAACAATACTAAGATGATTGACCTATTGGCATCAGAAAACTTTTCACACCACTACATCCAATATGGGATAGTCATAATATCTGTTGTCACAGTTTTATCAATACTAACATGCAAAAGAAATAATAATAAACCCGTTAATATTATAAAAATCGATAAAGCAAATAATAACTCTGCAGAATTTTTCCCCGACACTTCAAAGGCATTGACCTCCAGCACCATGAACATACCCAACATTTACAATGTTCCATTTTTTTGAATGAGGACATTCAACTTTAGAGGGGAGGAGTTAATGCAAACGACACTTTAATATGGAACTCCAATGGTGTGAATAATGATGACCATGCAGATTCCCAGTACCGTTCGTACCAGGCACCGTGCACATGATCGTACCTGGCACAATGCACATGCAAACCAATGCACTATTTCAGCAACATGTGGGAAAGCATCATATTGCACCTGTGAAGCAACATGAGACAGCGTCCGGTGGCATCGAGGGAAAATCAGATTAAGCATAAGTAGATGTAGAACATCCGAATTGTATTCAGTTATTACTTGGTTGTCATTGCAGTAATAATTCAGTCATAATTCAGATATGTCATAGTTCAGTTGGTATTCAGTTTTTGTATTAGAATGTAGGTGAAAAATA
Organism: Eristalis arbustorum; assembly: GCA_916610145.1. Taxonomy (NCBI): domain Eukaryota; kingdom Metazoa; phylum Arthropoda; class Insecta; order Diptera; family Syrphidae; genus Eristalis; species Eristalis arbustorum. The sequence continues at coordinate 118,079 of CAKAIZ010000026.1, read as the reverse complement.
AAAAAAATAATAAAAATATTTTTTTAAAATTTAAATAGTATATAAAATTTATTTTAATTTAATTTTTAAAGTCTTGGTATAATTAGTGTTAAAAAAAGAAAAATTGTTCATCAATTGAAATAAAACATAAAATTAACATTAAATAACACAACAAGTCTTCTCTCTTTACATACTTTTAAGGAATATTATCATCATTATCATTACAGAAAACAAACAAAAACGAAGGGAACATGGTATTCAATTGATTGTTGGTGCGAGTGCGCATCGCGAAACTTGTACATTTAATGCAACAACTTGGGCGAGATTACAGTTGAGAGTAATAAAGGGAAATGTTTTTTTTTTTCGACTTTTCTATAATTACATGAAGTTCTCCTTGTTTTCCTTGTTGTAGGCGGTAACGACGGGGGATATTTTGTGAAACGGCGGCTTCCGGCTATTCATTTGTTTCAAACTCGCCATGTAGGTGCCCTCTCGATTTTTGCCATTGATCTCCTTGGGCTTTTCGATGGGATTCAGATCGATGGGTGTCGAGTTCAGTATGACCGCCGGGTCTGATATATGAGCAGCGGTTTCACTGTCCTGAAAAACGAACCGAGTGAGATGTCGGCTTGGCGTAGGTGAGTGGCTGACTTACCTCATTTATTGTTACCTCCACGTCGGACCAATCACTCTCCTGTCGCAACCGTTTCACAATATGATTGTGCGACGATGTGGATGCCAACACCCGTGGGTAGGAGAATTCTCGCTTAGATGGTGTTAGACCTGAAATTGAATTAAAGGCCCACGTAAGTTGAGGGTAAGTGACAACTTGCAAATCAACTCACCAGTTGGAGCGTAGGTCTGGAGTTCGTTTGTCCGGAACCTGTTCAGATCCTCTACACAATGCTTCATCTGGGCTTTGTATATGGTGCCGTAGTCCCACACGTTGTTCCGCAGGGACGTGGTGAGGGTTAAGTGTCGTATATCCTGCTCTGTCAATCGCGTGTTTTCGCTTTTAATCAGCGTCTGTATTACTTGGCATTCACTTAATCCAGCGACAGATTTCTCCTGAATTTCCTCTAGGTCTTCTTCAAATGTCTTCACCACCTGTTGAATTTGCGTGTTGTTGCTTATCGCTTGCTGCGCCCGTTTCCGGCGTTCAAGAATGTCTTTATGTGTTTCGTTATGTTGGAATACCAAGTCTGCGAACACAGTTTTTACCTTTTCCACAATGACTTTCGTCTCTGCATTGAAGGAATCACAGTCTTTTTGGAGATCAACTAGCGCCTTATGAAGAATCCCACAGAATTCGTCGGCTGTTGTCTGTTCCGCAGTCAAGTATCTCTGTGCCAGCTTTTTGTTGAGCTCCAAATTGACACTGATTCTGGTAATGGCATTGGTTAGAGTTCTCTCCTCCTTCTCCATTTGTTGCATTTGCTTTTCGAATTCTGCGAGAGCATTTTGGCGACGCATGGCTAAGTCTCTTCTTGCATTCGTGTTCCCAATCAGTTGGGCAATCTCGGCGTCAAATGATATTTTCGATTTCGCTACGATTGCTGCTAGACGCTGCTTTAGGTTGTGATTTTGTGAGGACAGACTCGCTTGGATCTCGATGATTCGCGCAGTAATCTCTTGGTTTGTCTTCTCCAATGAGGAATTCTGTTCCTCGAAGAATTCTTCCTGCATTACGAATTCTGCGAGAGCATTTTGGCGACGCCTGGCTAAGTATCTTCTTTCAATCGAATTCCAAGTCAGTTGGTCAATCTCGGCGTCAAATGATGTTTTCGATTCCGCTGCGATTGCTGCTAGACGTTGCTTTAGGTTGTCTGTGTGTGAGGATAGACTCGCTTGGTTCTCAGTGATTCGCGCAGTTATCTCTTGGTTTGCCTTCTCCAATGAGGAATTATGTTCCTCGAAGAATATTCTAATGGCACCAAGCTTCTGCTCCAAATTGGTCTTCAATTCACTCTCTTTCGACCAAAGTTCTGTAAACATCTCAGTCAATGCAATGTTATACTTCACGCTTGTCGAGGAGAGCGCTTGCAGATGTTTCGCAACACATCCCGTCAAGGACTCAAGGGATTCGGTGTAAGCCTTGCAGACTAATTCAATCTTCTCCATGGCTTCTGCGACGAATTTGTTTCGCAATTTTATACTGTTGTCAATCTTTTTTTTGATTATGCCTGTGACCGAGGTATGATCCCTCTTTAGTTTATACAGATTTTCATCCATCATCTCGAATGAGTCCTTCATACGATTCGTGAACTGCTCGCAGACGCTCTGAATTCTCACATCGACGTCCCGACGACAGTCTATGGTGTTCTGCGAAAGAAAATAACACATTTTTCAGCAAATGGACTGAAAGCGAGGCATCGCGATGACTTACATGTAACTGAACAGTATCGTTGGTGGCAATGTAAGCGACCTCAGTCAGCTTCGAAGCTTGATGGAGCAGAATTTTCTCAGATTTCACATGGTTCTCCAGAATAACTTTATTTTTAAGGTATCGCCTTTTGGTATTGCTTAAGACCTAAACAGAAAGAGAATATAATGTGTTTAGATGAAGGCCCTTGTTTTGATGTCGAAGTCAAACCATTTTAGTAATTTCCAGTTCATCCTGAGTCTTCCTTAAGTCATTTTCCTTCTTTATTAGGACCTCGTTTTTCTCTATCAAATTCAGGCTTACTTCGTTGAAGAGCCTCTCCTTGCTGGCCATCTCAGCCCTCATTGCCTTGAGGAGCAGTACTTTCTCGTTTAGTTCACGTTTCTGCGAGGCCAACTTGTATTGTATGTCGTTGTAGGTCTCCTCTGCGAGGTATATGCCGTTTTTTTCCCGTGCAGCCATTAGATCCCTTTCCAGCTTGCCAATCTTGTCTGTGTACACGTTGAGCATAGTCTTCTTGATGAGCTTCTGATTCACTTCCGGACGATTCTGAATGTTTTTCGCTCGGTGGGCGTACTCGAGCGTACTAAGTGTCTCCCCGAGATCCTTATGACCGGGCGAGACGGTGGCAATTATTGACGTCTTCGCACGACCTCCAAGGGACTCTTGCAGCAGGCGTGTGAGTTTTGACTCGCGATAGGGAATGTGAGGGGCACGTTCGACCAACGCCGACATAACCCTGCCCAGAGTCAGGAGAGACTGATTAATGTTGACTGTCTCCCTTGTGTGAATGCCCTTCTTGTTGCCAGCTTTTGAGACATTCTCACTGCCGGCCAAATCGACAAGATTCAGCTTTCCGATTTTCAACATCTCCTCCCCGTCAATGCCGTTCTCTTTTATGTGAACCAACACTGAAAACACTGTGTGAGATCTGGACGACTGGGCGTTCATCAATGTTGGGGCGGTTCTTCTACGTTCCTTGCCCTTCTCAAGCAACTTATACGCTTCATTTTTGCTCTCGACCCGTATCTCTTCAAGGCCCTGAATGATGACCGACCCCTTCTTGCTGCTGTCATCATACATTCGTATTTTTGTGGAGTCCTCTGAGGCGAGCAGATCACACAACTCCTCATTGTACACCTCCAAATAGGAAATGTTAATCGTAGCCTCAAGCTCCATCTTACGCAATTCATGAAAAATATGGCTCAAAGCCCGAGGAATTATCCCAGCCTCGCTTTCCTAAAAATAGATCTTTAGCTGAGATGGGCCCAATCCCTTCAACACTTTCACAACTTACATCATTCTCCAAGAATTCTATTTCGGCACACTGGGTGCCGACCATAGTATGGGTCTTGCCAGTTCCGGTCTGTCCATACACGAAGACCGTGCAATTAAGACCTGCCATTACCTCTTCGATGAGCGGCGCCACAACTGTGTGGTAAACACATGTTTGCTTCGAATCCGAGCCAAAGGTGCGGTCAAATGTGAACGTCTTTGTTTTATTGGGGTCCGTTATATTATTAGCGACTATTTCCCCCGGCGGATGCACTTCAATCACTTCCGATGACCTTATCCCTTTGTCACGAGCGTTGACTGGTCTAAATGGGGCACAAATTCCTCTGATTAAATGAACAATTAAAATTTATTTGATTTTACACTGTACAAACCTAACGCGTGCGTAGACTCTTATTTGATGATTTGGTGGCGTGGTAGCTTGATTCTTGCCGTTGTTGTTTGGACTGTCCATTTTGATTAATATATTTTTTTTGCTATACGGATATAAATATTATAATATTATAAATACAAACGAGAAAAAACACATTCACTTTGCTAACACAATTGTGACATATAACCATAAATAAAATAAATAGAGATATTCAACTGTCAAATAAATTTCCAAAATGGTTGACTGCCCACAAACTGGAAATATTCCATGAGCTGGTTCGTGAATACTGGCAATGTAAATAGTATTATAACATGCGTACATAAAGTTTATATAGTAATTTGAACTTAAAAATTATAACAAAGTAAATAAATAAATAAATAAATAAAAATATAAAAATATAAATAAATAAAAAAATAAATAAATAAATAAATATATAAATAAATAAATAAATAAATAAATAAATATATAAATATATAAATAAATATATATATAAATAAATAAATATATAATGAAATAAATAAATAAATAAATAAATATATAAATAAATAAATAAATAAATAAATAAATAAATAAATAAATAAATAAATAAATAAATAAATAAATAAATAAATAAATAAATAAATAAATAAATAAATAAATAAATAAATAATAAATGAAATAAATAGAGATATTCAACTGTCAAATAAATTTCCAAAATGGTTGACTGCCCACAAACTGGAAATATTCCATGAGCTGGTTCGTGAATACTGGCAATGTAAATAGTATTATAACATGCGTACATAAAGTTTATATAGTAATTTGAACTTAAAAATTATAACAAAGTAAATAAATAAATAAATAAATAAAAATATAAAAATATAAATAAATAAATAAATAAATAAATAAATAAATATATAAATAAATAAATAAATAAATAAATAAATATATAAATATATAAATAAATATATATATAAATAAATAAATATATAATGAAATAAATAAATAAATAAATAAATATATAAATAAATAAATAAATAAATAAATAAATAAATAAATAAATAAATAAATAAATAAATAAATAAATAAATAAATAAATAAATAAATAATAAATGAAATAAATAGAGATATTCAACTGTCAAATAAATTTCCAAAATGGTTGACTGCCCACAGACTGGAAATATTCCATGAGTTGGTTCGTGAATACTAGCAATGTAAATAGTATTATAACACGCGTACATAAAGTATATATAGTAATTTGAACTTAAAAAATATAACAAAGTACTAGAAACTGCGAATAATGGATATGCGAAACAAATTAAAATAGTTTGTGCACAGTATACATATTTTGTGTATAAGTTAAGAACTAAAATGCTTCAATTAACAACTACTTTTGGGACACCATCATCTTAATTTAAGTAGAAAAATAAAATGTTTTTGAGTAATCTATATATATGTAATGTTATAATGGCAGTATGGTATAATTCAAGTGAATTTTGTTATTTTCTATTAAGGTGTTAAAGTACACACAAATGCCAAAGAAAAGACATACATATATGTGGGAATTGTTCAGAATTTATATTTCATCATAGAAATAACATTGGTATGAACTGTGAATAATTATTTCCAAATTGAATTTAAAGACCAAATCAGGTTTTGTTTCAACCATTATAGAATATTTGGACAGTAAAATATTTGAATTCAAATGTTACGTGACAATGATCAATGCATTCCAATATTCTTCCAGTGGTGTGAACATACCTTCTGCTAAACATCACTGCTGTGTTAAAATGTATCCTAATCCAATAAGCAATTCAGTTTTCTTATATGGTAATTGAACAGTCCAATTAATCAAGAAAACGTTGAAGAAACTCTACGGATAAAGATACATGTTGACCAAGTGGCGGATTACTTTCGGCCACTTCGTGAAGGAGAAAAGTTGCTGGAGGCTGATTGGATTTATTCACTTGGTATTGCTTCCACGCGATCACCAAACAATATAATTGGACAAGTACTTCAAACATCTAATTTAAGTGGGAAACCCCATGAAGTCACTCTTAAGAACCTCAACTTAGATTTCACGAAATGGAACTGTGTTTGCTCATGCAAAGGTGGAGTTGGAAAAAAGTGCAAACACATAGCTGCATGCCTCTTGTTCATACAAAGGTAAACACAATCTGACCATTTTATTTCATATATTACACATTTTCATTTGTAGAAATCCTATGTTGTCCTTCCTCAGTTGTACGGAGATGAAGCAGTCGTGGGGAAAGATTGGACGTGAAACGGCATCATCATATTGCGGAATAGTGATCAAAAACGTGCCACATACCACTGAATTTAGCAACCCCTTTGATGTTGTCACCGATGTTGCGAAGAAGGAGTTCATGCAATTAGCACTGGAGTGTTGGTGAATAATACATAAATTACTAGTTTTTACTAATATAATTGTTACAGTTGCACCTAAATCGGAATTTGCAAAGACCAAGAATTGCTACAGGTCTGCGGCATCAGTTGAGACAACAGAAGAAGATCCATATATAAAGGAGTTCATTCAGATGGTCTTTACATGCATTGAAAAAGAGAAGTATTTGAATAAATTTATTCCACTTGTGGAAAAATATTTAATTAAAGAAACTATATTTAATCTTTTTAAGTATGTTACGAAAAGTTCGATTGAGGCTATGGCATTATGTAAGCAGACGTTAAACCAAAATAATCATTCCTGGCTAATTGAACGGAAACTTCGGATAACAGGTAGTATTGCTTATGAACTTTTTACATTTTCTTCTCAGGATGATAGTTTGGGAAAAAAAATTATGAGAACATATACTTCGTTTGGGGGAAATGAAAACACAGCGTATGGACTTCATGCTGAATAGAAAGCCAAACTCAAATACGGGGAATTATATTTAATTGTTGATTGTGGTTTGGTTATCTCCCCGTCACTTCCGTTCTTAGCATGCAGTCCAGACGGTCTTTCTTTCAACGGAGACGAGTGGAAGGCCGTTGAAATCAAATGCCCAACAACAGGAAAGTATCTGAACGTGAAAGATGTCGCCAAAGAGTAAAATATTTAAAACTTGTAAACAATGAATTCGTTCTTAACGAAAAGCACAAGTACTATGGCCAAGTGCAATTAGGATTATCTATACTCAATTTAAAAAACTGTGATTTCGTAGTTTATAGTTCTTTTGATAATTCGATCTTAATAATTAATATTTCTTTTAATTATGATTTTTTGAGTGTTTTTTTAAAAAAAATAATTTATGTTTATTTTGAATATGTGATATTTATTCAAACGCAATCATTGATTTCAATTGTATGAACTGTATGAACAAATGTGATATTTGCAATATTAGCTTTATATTTTTGTACTTTTTGGGTTTTTCCCTTTTTTGTTTGTTGGAAACGAAAGAAATGTTATGTTTATAAAAAAAATTTATTGAATTCCTTAAATACATGCATTAATAGTTATTTATTTAAAACAAATTGTTTTACTTTATAAATTTATCTTCCCCCAATATAGGGGAGGAAAGATTAGATATAGCACATATTACTTTCACAATGTCGTAAAAGTATGCCAGATTTGAGATCTGGATAGTATCGCACAAAATTTTAAATTGCTTTATCCTTTGGATTCGTCTTTCAACATGAACTCTAGCTGATGCTATTAGGCGATCTTCTTCAGCATCCTCCTTCGTCCTACCTGGCTGCATGAATTGAGGTCGAATCATTTTGACCCCAAGCTGCTGCAACTCATTGCCAATCATAAAGCCTTTGTCCACCTTTAAAAAAGAATAAAATGTGACATGTGAATGTGTATATAAAAATATGTATATCCATATATACCATTGCAGCATCACCTGGTTTCAACTTAGTGGCGAGGTCAGAGAGATTGAAAATGGCCTTGTCCGATGTTCGTCCCGCTGCAGCTAAACTTATAAAATTTATAAGGCCTGATGGAGTGACCCCTATAAGAAGCTTAACGGTATTAGTGCCCTTATAGTGGGAGTACGTGCATGTTCTGCAAGTGATGCAACCGAACTTAATGGTTTTAATTTCGGTGCAATCTAAAACTGCAACCGTGTTAGGATATTTCGCAAAACACTGAGGGAAACTTCTCTGGTTTTCCTCTTTTGTTGGCCAATAAATGAAGCATTCCAAAACCTTTGCCAACAGTTGGATTGTATCAGCAAAGTATTTTTGGGATGTTCTCTCCGTAATTTTAAAAATATTTGCTAACGCTACGTTTGACAAATTTAATTTCAATTTTGCCATAGTCAGCAAAATTCTGTTTTTGTAGTCCATGACACTATTGTAGTGCTTTTCGGGTCTAACAACATTACACATTTTTATAAGAGCTTCTAAATGCGCTTGCGATGGTATTCCAGCTAGAGATTTAAGCTTCTTGTTTGTGTCAAAGGTCATACCCACAATCTTAATTTGTTTTTCATACACTTGTGTGCATTTATGTCGCTGACTGATTGTGGTTTGGACTCCAACAGAGACATTGGAAGTAATGGTGTTAGCGGGTATGTCTTCATCACCATAAACTGGTTCAACGTCCAAAACATGAGACATTTGCTAGAATAGAAGTGTAATAAATGGGCTTTTTTAATTGCATTAACTTACCTGTTTCTGTAACGCTCTCATCTCTAACCTGTCATATCTTGCTTTTAGATTACATGCAATTTTTCTTACTATCCTACTCTTTGGAAGGTTCAATGTGGGAAAAGCTGCATCCACCTAACGACGTCTTCTTAATTTTCCTCTATTTATGGGGACAATCATTTTGCTTGCTTCAAAGTGCAAACTACATATTACGAAATATTTAGGAAATGGTTTTTCCCATCTTCAAAACATGTTTCCATATCAAGAGTTCCTTCGGGTTATCCAGCACTCTTTTCGGCAGTTTGTGCATGGATATAGTCCTACTTCCGTAGGAGTTGCACTGTGGAACTCCGCAATGTTGAGTAACCGGTCGCTTTGTATTCATATTTTAATACTTTTTCTGAAATAATAGTTAAACGGATATCAAATTAGTTCCACACACTCACAATTTGAATTCCATATTTTTACCTGTTGTCCAAGAAAAAAGCCGTAACACTTCACAACCACTAGACCCTAAGATACAGTTTATTATCTTTGTATTTAACTTTTCTCTGCAACCGAAATCAACAATTTTATATTAAATTTCACTATTTGAATTCTCTACCGAATTTGAATTTTAAATACAACTTTGTTCCCGCGGATGAGCTGTCACAATTTTGCATAAGAACGCAGCTAATTAAAATTAACACCAGAGGGCACTGACACTGTCGGAATATTTCGGTACTAACATTATTAGACAAAATTCAAAATTTTGAATGTTGGATATTATTATTTTTATAGTGTTGAATTTTTTTTATATTAACAAACGTGAGAAAAAGTCTTCCAACGCCAAGCAAATCTAATAAAGGTTGCATGGCCGTAATGACGGCCCATTTTCTAACTGAAGAAATATTGAACGCGCCAAGTGCAATTATCAAACAAGAAAAATCTATATATACGTGATCTGTACAAGACGTTAGAACTTCCCGCAAAAATGCCCGTCCTGGTATGTGATGAACTTGAACCTGAGGTTCTGCTTATCAATGATTTCACAGGAACGATAACCCTAGACAATGCTGATCAAGATCTAAATGGTACCTACTTACTAAAATTTATCAACGTTACTGTAAAAATCAACGATCAAACATACAAAAACGCTAAAGCACCTCAAATTCAAGTACTACCAGCTTTTTTCCAACCAACTCCAGCAGAAAAAAATGTCATCAATGTACTATCGCTAGAAGATCTCAACAATACGAAGATGATTGACCTATTGGCATCAGAAAACTTTTCACACCACTACATCCAATATGGGATAGTCATAATATCTGTTGTTACAGTTTTATCAATACCAACATGCAAAAGAAATAATAATAAACCCGTTAATATTATAAAAATCGATAAAGCAAATAATAACTCTGCAGAATTTTTCCCCGACACTTCAAAGGCATTGACCTCCAGCACCATGAACATACCCAACATTTACAATGTTCCATTTTTTTGAATGAGGACATTCAACTTTAGAGGGGAGGAGTTAATGCAAACGACACTTTAATATGGAACTCCAATGGTGTGAATAATGATGACCATGCAGATTCCCAGTACCGTTCGTACCAGGCACCGTGCACATGATCGTACCTGGCACAATGCACATGCAAACCAATGCACTATTTCAGCAACATGTGGGAAAGCATCATATTGCACCTGTGAAGCAACATGAGACAGCGTCCGGTGGCATCGAGGGAAAATCAGATTAAGCATAAGTAGATGTAGAACATCCGAATTGTATTCAGTTATTACTTGGTTGTCATTGCAGTAATAATTCAGTCATAATTCAGATATGTCATAGTTCAGTTTTATTCAGTTTTTGTATTAGAATGTAGGTGAAAAATAAAAAAATTAATAAAAATATTTTTTTAAAATTTAAATAGTGTATAAAATTTATTTTAATTTAATTTGTAAAGTCTTGGTATGATTAGTGTTAAAAAAAGAAAAATTGTTCATACATGAAATAAAACATAAAATTAACATTAAATAACACAACAAGTCTTCTCTCTTTACATACTTTTAAGGAGTATTATCATCATTATCATTACAGAAAACAAACAAAAACGAAGGGAACATGGTATTCAATTGATTGTTGGTGCAAGTGCGCATCGCGAAACTTGTACATTTAATGCAACAACTTGGGCGAGATTACAGTTGAGAGTAATAAAGGGAAATGTTTTTTTTTCGACTTTTCTATAATTACATGAAGTTCTCCTTGTTTTCCTTGTTGTAGGCGGTAACGACGGGAGATATTTTGTGAAACGGCGGCTTCCGGCTATTCATTTGTTTCAAACTCGCCATGTAGGTGCCCTCTCGATTTTTGCCATTGATCTCCTTGGGCTTTTCGATGGGTGTCGAGTTCAGTATGACCGCCGGGTCTGATATATCAGCAGCGGTTTCACTGTCCTGAAAAACGAACCGAGTGAGATGTCGGCTTGGCGTAGGTGAGTGGCTGACTTACCTCATTTATTGTTACCTCCACGTCGGACCAATCACTCTCCTGTCGCAACCGTTTCACAATATGATTGTGCGACGATGTAGATGCCAACACCCGTGGGTAGGAGAATTCTCGCTTAGATGGTGTTAGACCTGAAATTGAATTAAAGGCCCACGTAAGTTGAGGGTAGGTGACAACTTGCAAATCAACTCACCAGTTGGAGCGTAGGTAGGAGTTCGTTTGTCCAGAACCTGTTCAGATCCTCTACACAATGCTTCATCTGGGTTCTGATTAGTTCATTCAGTTCTACTAACACTAAATTTAGGTCAATCTATTTAAAATATATAAATATTTCAATTAGCGCAAACCCCGGTAGTTAGCGCTTTACTATTGTTATTGTTAATATAATTTATTTATATTCTCAATAAAGTTATAATAATAATAATAATAATTGATTTTATACTGTACCAACCTAACGCGTGCGTAGACTCTTATGTGATGATGTGATGTGATGTGATTTCGCGTGGTAGCTTGATCCTTGCCGTTGTTGTCAGAACTGTCCATTTTGATTAATATATGTTTTTGCTATTAAGATATAAATATTATAATATTATAAATAAAAACGAGCAAACACATTCACTTTGCTAACACAATTGTGACATATAACCATAAATAAAATAAATAGAGATATTCAACTGTCGAATAAATTTCCAAAATGGTTGACTGCCCACAAACTGGAAATATTCCATGAGTTGGTTCGTGAATACTGGCAATGTAAATAGTATTATAACATGCGTACATAAAGTTTATATAGTAATTTGAACTTAAAAATTATAACAAAGTAAATAAATAAATAAATAAATAAAAATATATATAAATATAAATAAATAAATAAATAAATATATGAATAAATAATTAAATAAATAAATAAATAAATATATATATAAATAAATAAATAAATAAATAAGTAAATAAATAAATAAATAAATAAATAAATAAATAAATAAATAAATAAATAAATAAATAAATAAATAAATAAATAAATAAATAAATAAATAAATAAATAAATAAATAAATAAATAAATAATAAATGAAATAAATAGAGATATTCAACTGTCAAATAAATTTCCAAAATGGTTGACTGCCCACAAACTGGAAATATTCCATGAGTTGGTTCGTGAATACTAGCAATGTAAATAGTACTCTAACATGCGTACATAAAGTTTATTTAGTAATTTGAACTTAAAAATTATAACCAAGTACTAGAAACTGCTAATAATGGAAATGCGCAACAAATCAAAATAGTTTGTGCACAGTATACACATTTTGTGTATAAGTTAAGAACTAAAATGCTTCAATTAACAACTACTTTTGGGACACCATCATCTTAATTTAAGTAGAAAAATAAAATGTTTTTGAGTAATCTATATATATGTAATGTTATAATAGCAATATGGTATAATTCAAGTGAATTTTGTTATTTTCTATTAAGGTGAAAAAGTACACACAAATGCCAAAGAAAACACATACATATATGTGGGAATTTTTCAGAATTTATATTTCATCATAGAAATAACATTGGTATGAACTGTGAATAATTATTTCCAAATTGAATTTAAAGACCAAATCAGGTTTTGTTTCAACCATTATAGAATATTTGGACAGTAAAGTATATGAATTCAAATGTTACGTGACAAGGATCAATGCATTCCAATATTCTTCCAGTGGTGTGAACATACCTTCTGCTAAACATCACTGCTGTGTTAAAATGTATCCTAATCCAATAAGCAATTCAGTTTTCTTATATGGTAATTGAACAGTCCAATTAATCAAGAAGACGTTGAAGAAACTCTACGGATAGAGATACATGTTGACCAAGTGGCGGATTACTTCAGAGGAACTATTCGGCCACTTCGTGAAGGAGAAAAGTTGCTGGAGGCTGATTGGATTTATTCACTTGGTATTGCTTCCACGCGATCACCAAACAATATAATTGGACACGTACTTCAAACATCTAATTTAAGTGGGAAACCCCATGAAGTCACTCTTAAGAACCTCAACTTAGATTTCACGAAATGGAACTGTGTTTGCTCATGCAAAGGTGGAGTTGGAAAAAAATGCAAACACATAGCTGCATGCCTCTTGTTCATACAAAGGTAAACACAATCTGACCATTTTATTTCATATATTACACATTTTCATTTGTAGAAATCCTATGTTGTCCTTCCTCAGTTGTACGGAGATGAAGCAGTCGTGGGGAAAGATTGGACGTGAAACGGCATCATCATATTGCGGAATAGTGATCAAAAACGTGCCACATACCACTGAAAAAATTTAGCAACCCCTTTGATGTTGTCACCGATGTTGCGAAGAAGGAGTTCATGCAATTAGCACTGGAGTGTTGGTGAATAATACATAAATTAATAGTTTTTACTAATATAATTGTTACAGTTGCACCTAAATCGGAATTTGCAAAGACCAAGAATTGCTACAGGTCTGCGGCATCAGTTGAGACAACAGAAGAAGATCCATATATAAAGGAGTTCATTCAGATGGTCTTTACATGCATTGAAAACGAGAAGTATTTGAATAAATTTATTCCACTTGTGGAAAAATATTTAATTAAAGAAACTATATTTAATCTTTTTAAGTATGTTACGAAAAGTTCGATTGAGGCTATGGCATTATGTAAGCAGACGTTAAACCAAAATAATCATTCCTGGCTAATTGAACGGAAACTTCGGATAACAGGTAGTATTTATGAACTTTTTACATTTTCTTCTCAGGATGATAGTTTGGGGAAAAAAATTATGAGAACATATACTTCGTTTGGGGGAAATGAAAACACAGCGTATGGACTTCATGCTGAATAGAAAGCCAAACTCAAATACGGGGAATTATATTTAATTGTTGATTGTGGTTTGGTTATCTCCCCGTCACTTCCGTTCTTAGCATGCAGTCCAGACGGTCTTTCTTTCAACGGAGACGAGTGGAAGGCCGTTGAAATCAAATGCCCAACAACAGGAAAGTATCTGAACGTGAAAGATGTCGCCAAAGAGTAAAATATTTAAAACTTGTAAACAATGAATTCGTTCTTAACGAAAAGCACAAGTACTATGGCCAAGTGCAATTAGGATTATCTATACTCAATTTAAAAAACTGTGATTTCGTAGTTTATAGTTATTTTGATAATTCGATCTTAATAATTAATATTTCTATTAATTATGATTTTTTGAGTGTTTTTTTAAAAAAAATAATTTATGTTTATTTTGAATATGTGATATTTATTCAAACGCAATCATTGATTTCAATTGTATGAACTGTATGAACAAATGTGATATTTGCAATATTAGCTTTATATTTTTGTACTTTTTGGGTTTTTCCCTTTTTTGTTTGTTGGAAACGAAAGAAATGTTATGTTTGTAAAAAAAATTTATTGAATTCCTTAAATGCATGCATTAATAGTTATTTATTTAAAACAAATTGTTTTACTTTATAAATTTATCTTCCCCCAATATAGGGGAGGAAAGATTAGATATAGCACATATTACTTTCACAATGTCGTAAAAGTATGCCAGATTTGAGATCTGGATAGTATCGCACAAAATTTTAAATTGCTTTATCCTTTGGATTCGTCTTTCAACATGAACTCTAGCTGATGCTATTAGGCGATCTTCTTCAGCATCCTCCTTCGTCCTACCTGGCTGCATGAATTGAGGTCGAATCATTTTGACCCCAAGCTGCTGCAACTCATTGCCAATCATAAAGCCTTTGTCCACCTTTAAAAAAGAATAAAATGTGACGTGTGAATGTGTATATAAAAAAATGTATATCCGTATATACCATTGCAGCATCACCTGGTTTCAACTTAGTGGCGAGGTCAGAGAGATTGAAAATGGCCTTGTCCGATGTTCGTCCCGCTGCAGCTAAACTTATAAAATTAATAAGGCCTGATGGAGTGACCCCTATAAGAAGCTTAACGGTATTAGTGCCCTTATAGTGGGAGTACGTGCATGTTCTGCAAGTGATGCAACCGAACTTAATGGTTTTAATTTCGGTGCAATCTAAAACTGCAACCGTGTTAGGATATTTCGCAAAACACTGAGGTAAACTTCTCTGGTTTTCCTCTTTTGTTGGCCAATAAATGAAGCATTCCAAAACCTTTGCCAACAGTTGGATTGTATCAGCAAAGTATTTTTGGGATGTTCTCTCCGTAATTTTAAAAATATTTGCTAACGCTACGTTTGACAAATTTAATTTCAATTTTGCCATAGTCAGCAAAATTCTGTTTTTGTAGTCCATGACACTATTGTAGTGCTCTTCGGGTCGAACAACATTACACATTTTTATAAGAGCTTCTAAATGCGCTTGGTATTCCAGCTAGAGATTTAAGCTTCTTGTTTGTGTCAAAGGTCATACCCACAATCTTAATTTGTTTTTCATACACTTGTGTGCATTTATGTCGCTGACCGATTGTGGTTTGGACTCCAACAGAGACATTGGAAGTAATGGTGTTAGCGGGTATGTCTTCATCACCATAAACTGGTTCAACGTCCAAAACATGAGACATTTGCTAGAATAGAAGTGTAATAAATGGGCTTTTTTAATTACATTAACTTACCTGTTTCTGTAACGCTCTCATCTCTAACCTGTCATATCTTGCTTTTAAATTACATGCAATTTTTCTTACTATCCTACTCTTTGGAAGGTTCAATGTGGGAAAAGCTGCATCCACCTAACGACGTCTTCTTAATTTTCCTCTATTTATGGGGACAATCATTTTGTTTGCTTCAAAGTGCAAACTACATATTACGAAATATTTAGGAAATGGTTTTTCCCATCTTCAAAACATGTTTCCATATCAAGAGTTCCTTCGGGTTATCCAGCACTCTTTTCGGCAGTTTGTGCATGGATATAGTCCTACTTCCGTAGGAGTTGCACTGTGGAACTCCGCAATGTTGAGTAACCGGCCGCTTTGTATTCATATTTTAATACTTTTTCTGAAATAATAGTTAAACGGATATCAAATTAGTTCCACACACTCACAATTTGAATTCCATATTTTTACCTGTTGTCCAAGAAAAAATCCGTATTATTCCTGAGAATTTAACACTTCACAACCACTAGACCCTAAGATACAGTTTATTATCTTTGTATTTAACTTTTCTCTGCAACCGAAATCAACAATTTTATATTAAATTTCACTATTTGAATTCTCTACCAAATTTAAATTTTAAATACAACTTTGTTCCCGCGGATGAGCTGTCACAATTTTGCATAAGAACGCAGCTAATTAAAATTAACACCAGAGGGCACTGACACTGTCGGAATATTTCGGTACTAACATTATTAGACAAAATTCAAAATTTTGAATGTTGGATATTATTATTTTTATAGTGTTGAATTTTTTTTATATTAACAAACGTGAGAAAAAGTCTTCCAACGCCAAGCAAATCTAATAAAGGTTGCATGGCCGTAATGACGGCCCATTTTCTAACTGAAGAAATATTGAACGCGCCAAGTGCAATTATCAAACAAGAAAAATCTATATATACGTGATCTGTACAAGACGTTAGAACTTCCCGCAAAAATGCCCGTCCTGGTATGTGATGAACTTGAACCTGAGGTTCTGCTTATCAATGATTTCACAGGAACGATAACCCTAGACAATGCTGATCAAGATCTAAATGGTACCTACTTACTAAAATTTATCAACGTTACTGTAAAAATCAACGATCAAACATACAAAAACGCTAAAGCACCTCAAATTCAAGTACTACCAGCTTTTTTCCAACCAACTCCAGCAGAAAAAAATGTCATCAATGTACTATCGCTAGAAGATCTCAACAATACGAAGATGATTGACCTATTGGCATCAGAAAACTTTTCACACCACTACATCCAATATGGGATAGTCATAATATCTGTTGTCACAGTTTTATCAATACTAACATGCAAAAGAAATAATAATAAACCCGTTAATATTATAAAAATCGATAAAGCAAATAATAACTCTGCAGAATTTTTCCCCGACACTTTAAAGGCATTGACCTCCAGCACCATGAACATACCCAACATTTACAATGTTCCATTTTTTTGAATGAGGACATTCAACTTTAGAGGAGAGGAGTTAATGCAAACGACACTTTAATATGGAACTCCAATGGTGTGAATAATGATGACCATGCAGATTCCCAGTACCGTTCGTACCAGGCACCGTGCACATGATCGTACCTGGCACAATGCACATGCAAACCAATGCACTATTTCAGCAACATGTGGGAAAGCATCATATTGCACCTGTGAAGCAACATGAGACAGCGTCCGGTGGCATCGAGGGAAAATCAGATTAAGCATAAGTAGACGTAGAACATCAGAATTGTATTCAGTTATTACTTAGTTGTCATTGCAGTAATAATTCAGTCATAATTCAGATATGTCATAGTTCAGTTTTATTCAGTTTTTGTATTAGAATGTAGGTGAAAAATAAAAAAATTAATAAAAATATTTTTTTAAAATTTAAATAGTGTATAAAATTTATTTTAATTTAATTTTTAAAGTCTTGGTATGATTAGTGTTAAAAAAAATAAAAATTGTTCATACATGAAATAAAACATAAAATTAACATTAAATAACACAACAAGTCTTCTCTCTTTACATACTTTTAAGGAATATTATCATCATTATCATTACAGAAAACAAACAAAAACGAAGGGAACATGGTATTCAATTGATTGTTGGTGCGAGTGCGCATCGCGAAACTTGTACATTTAATGCAACAACTTGGGCGAGATTACAGTTGAGAGTAATAAAGGGAAATGTTTTTTTTTTCGACTTTTCTATAATTTCATGAAGTTCTCCTTGTTTTCCTTGTTGTAGGCGGTAACGACGGGGGATATTTTGTGAAACGGCGGCTTCCGGCTATTCATTTGTTTCAAACTCGCCATGTAGGTGCCCTCTCGATTTTTGCCATTGATCTCCTTGGGCTTTTCGATGGGTGTCGAGTTCAGTATGACCGCCGGGTCTGATATATCAGCAGCGGTTTCACTGTCCTGAAAAACGAACCGAGTGAGATGTCGGCTTGGCGTAGGTGAGTGGCTGACTTACCTCATTTATTGTTACCTCCACGTCGGACCAATCACTCTCCTGTCGCAACCGTTTCACAATATGATTGTGCGACGATGTGGATGCCAACACCCGTGGGTAGGAGAATTCTCGCTTAGATGGTGTTAGACCTGAAATTGAATTAAAGGCCCACGTAAGTTGAGGGTAGGTGACAACTTGCAAATCAACTCACCAGTTGGAGCGTAGGTCTGGAGTTCGTTTGTCCGGAACCTGTTCAGATCCTCTACACAATGCTTCATCTGGGTTCTGATTAGTTCATTCAGTTCTACTAACACTAAATTTAGGTCAATCTATTTAAAATATATAAATATTTCAATTAGCGCAAACCCTGGTAGTTAGCGCTTTACTTTTAATTATTGTTAATATAATTTATTTATATTCTCAATAAAGTTATAATAATAACAATAATTGATTTTATACTGTACCAACCTAACGCGTGCGTAGACTCTTATGTGATGATGTGATGTGATGTGATTTCGCGTGGTAGCTTGATCCTTGCCGTTGTTGTTAGAACTGTCCATTTTGATTAATATATGTTTTTGCTATAAAGATATAAATATTATAATATTATAAATAAAGACGAGCAAACACATTTACTTCGCTAACAAAATACTGACATATAACCACAAATGAAATAAATAGAGATATTCAACTGTCAAATAAATTTCCAAAATGGTAGACTGCCCACAAACTGGAAATATACCATGAGTTGGTTCGTGAATACTAGCAATGTAAACAGTATTATAACATGCGTACATAAAGTTTATATAGTAATTTGAACTTAAAAATTATAACAAAGTAAATAAATAAATAAATAAATAAAAATATAAAAATATAAATAAATAAATAAATATATAAATAAATAAATAAATAAATATATAAATAAATAAATAAATAAATAAATAAATAAATAAATAAATAAATAAATAAATAAATAAATAAATTTATAATGAAATAAATAAATAAATATATAAATAAATAAATAAATAAATAAGTAAATAAATAAATAAATAAATAAATAAATAAATAAATAAATAAATAAATAAATAAATAAATAAATAAATAAATAATAAATGAAATAAATAGTGATATTCAACTGTCAAATAAACACCAAACATCATATATCACCGAACAATATAATTGGACACGTACTTCAAACATCTAATTTAAGTGGGAAACCCCATGAAGTCACTCTTAAGAACCTCAACTTAGATTTCACGAAATGGAACTGTGTTTGCTCATGCAAAGGTGGAGTTGGAAAAAAATGCAAACACATAGCTGCATGCCTCTTGTTCATACAAAGGTAAACACAATCTGACCATTTTATTTCATATATTACACATTTTCATTTGTAGAAATCCTATGTTGTCCTTCCTCAGTTGTACGGAGATGAAGCAGTCGTGGGGAAAGATTGGACGTGAAACGGCATCATCATATTGCGGAATAGTGATCAAAAACGTGCCACATACCACTGAAAAAATTTAGCAACCCCTTTGATGTTGTCACCGATGTTGCGAAGAAGGAGTTCATGCAATTAGCACTGGAGTGTTGGTGAATAATACATAAATTACTAGTTTTTACTAATATAATTGTTACAGTTGCACCTAAATCGGAATTTGCAAAGACCAAGAATTGCTACAGGTCTGCGGCATCAGTTGAGACAACAGAAGAAGATCCATATATAAAGGAGTTCATTCAGATGGTCTTTACATGCATTGAAAACGAGAAGTATTTGAATAAATTTATTCCACTTGTGGAAAAATATTTAATTACTTACTTACTTATCAGGCAGACGAACCATGAAGGGTCTGAGCCTGAGCAATTGCTGCCTTCCATCGGTGACGGTCCTGGGCACGCTGCTTCCAGTCATCAAGGCCAAGCTGTCTTGCATCCGCGATGACTTGGTCTTTATACCGGAGGTTCGGTCTTCCTCTCCTTCTCGAACCAGGAGGCTCGGATTCGAAGACCCTCTTTGCTGGAGCGTTGTTGTCCATTCGCTCGATGTGGCCGAGCCAGTGTAGTCGACGGATTTTTGCCTTCCGGACTACATCCACATCCTTGTACAGCTCGTAGAGTTCGCGGTTGTGTCTTCTCCTCCATTCGCCTTCCTCGCAGACGGGACCATATATCCGACGTAGAATTTTTCTTTCGAAGGCACCAAGAATCAGCTCTGCAGCCTTACTTAATGTCCAGCTTTCGGCTCCATAAAGTAGGACTGGCAGGATAAGGGTTTTGTAGAGCATGACTTTGGTCCTTCGAGTCAGGAGTTTCGAGCCCAGTTGTTTTGACAGACCGAAGTAGCATCGGTTGCCAAGGGCGATTCTACGTCGGATCTCCACTACGATGTCATTCGTGGAGTTTACATTTGCCCCGAGGTAGACAAACTCCTTTACTACCTCGAAATTGTAGCTGTCGATTGTAACGTTTTGGCCTAGGTGGTGTGCGGCGGATCGTTGTTTGCTCGACAGCATATATTTTGTTTTGTCCTCGTTGACCTTAAGACCAGCTCGTTTCGCCTGTTCCTCAATTGCCGTGAAAGCTTCCACGATGGCACGTTGGGACCGCGCGACAATGTCGATGTCATCCGCGTACCCCAACAGCTGGACTGACTTGTAGAAGATAGTGCCTTCCGTGTTGACTTTTGCCCGCCGCACTATCTTCTCCAGTACCAGATTGAAGAAATCACACGACAGCGCATCTCCTTGCCGAAATCCGGTGCAGGTTTCGAACGGTTCAGAGGTTTTTGAACCGAACTGCACGGTGCATCGCGTATGTGTTAGCGTGGTGCGACACAACCGGATCAGTTTTCCCGGGATCCCGAATTCAGCCATCGCTTCGAATAGCTCCTTGCGATGAATGCTGTCGTATGCGGCTTTAAAATCGATGAAAAGATGGTGAGTATCGATTTGAAACTCGCTGGTCTTCTCCAGGATCTGCCTTAGTGTGAAGATTTGGTCTGTAGTCGATTTGCCGGGCCGGAAGCCGCACTGGTACGTGCCGATTAGTGCGGTGCAAAACGGCTTTAGACGTTCACACAGTACGCTGGATAGGATCTTGTAGGCGACATTGAGCAGGGATATACCTCTGTAGTTCTTGCAGGAGGTAGGATCGCCTTTTTTGTGGATGGGGCATATGGAGCTGATATTCCAGTCGTCGGGCATGCTTTCATCTTCCCAAATTCGGCAAATGATTTGGTGCATGCTCCCTACCATTACATTGCCCCCAGCTTTGAAAAGCTCCGATGGGAAACCATCTGAGCCTGCGGCTTTGTTGTTCTTCAGCCTTTTAATGGCTGTACCGACTTCTTCAAAGCTAGGTGGGAGGACTTCTTCGTCGACTGGAGTTGGGATTTCTTGGTTCCCTATCACTCTCTCCTGGTCAGGCCCGCTAAGCAGCTGTTGGAAGTGCTGCTTAAACACATCCACTATTCCCTGGGGGTCCGTAACTAGGTTACCCTCGCAATTTCGAAGAGCCTGGGTGCCTTTCCTAAAGCCTGTGGCCAGGCTTTTGGCTTTTTTGTAAAAGGCCCGTATTTTTTGCTTGTCCCTAGACTCTTCGATATCCTTGAGCTGGGAGGTTGCGAGAGACCTTTTCTTCAGGCGTAGAAGCTTTTTCTCCTCCCGTCTTCTAGCCCGGTACTCCTCTTGCGCTGCTCTTGTTTTCCGTTGCAGCGCTTTTTGGTATGCCTCGTCGGTTGCACGTTTTTTCTGCTCACACTCGCCATCATACCACGGGTTTCTTGTCGGGGGTGGTAGGTAGCCTAATGTAGTTTCCGCTACCTCTTTGATGGCCGAGCGGCAATGCAACCACATCTCGTTGGCACTTGACGTAGGCATACCGGAGAGTCTCTCACTTAGTTGCTCTTCGTAGGCTCTGGCAATCTCCGGTGTGCTTAGGCGTCCAATGTCAAAAGTTTTCTTTGTCGGCTGGTGCAGCTTTCTGACATTGGACAGTCGAGCTCTGAATCTTGCTGCAACAAGAAAGTGGTCAGAGTCGACGTTTGCCCCCCTGAATGTTCGCACATCCAGGATGTTTGACGCGTGTCTTCCGTCAATAAGCACATGGTCGATTTGGTTGGCGGTTCGACCATCCGGGGATCGCCAGGTTGCTGTGTGGATTTTTTTGCGAGGGAACCTTGTGCTACTTATGACCATATTACGTGCTGTCGCAAAGTCTGTGAGTCGGAAGCCGTTGTCTGTTGTCGTGTCGTGGAGGCTGTGCTTTCCGATCACTCCGCCAAAGATGTTTTCCTTACCGATTTTAGCATTGAAGTCTCCGAGTACGATTTTGACATCGTACTCCGGACAGGCTCCGTAGGCACCGTCCAAGAGGTCGTAAAAATCCTCTTTGACAGAGTCTTCAGCTTCGTCGGTAGGGGCGTGTGCACATATGAGGCTGATGTTGTAGAATCTGCCTTGGATGCGGATCACAGCCAGGCGATCGCTTATCGGTTTGAAGTCGATGACCTTCGACCTTAGCCGCTTTCCCACGACGAATCCGCATCCAAATATGTGCAACCTTTTATGACAGCTGTAATATATGTCGCACTCTTTCTTTTTCATAATTCCGTGTCCTATCCAGCGTATAGTTTCTTTAATTAAAAAATATTTAATTAAAGAAACTATATTTAATCTTTTTAAGTATGTTACGAAAAGTTCGATTGAGGCTATGGCATTATGTAAGCAGACGTTAAACCAAAATAATCATTCCTGGCTAATTGAACGGAAACTTCGCATAACAGGTAGTATTGCTTATGAACTTTTTACATTTTCTTCTCAGGATGATAGTTTGGGGAAAAAAATTATGAGAACATATACTTCGTTTGGGGGAAATGAAAACACAGCGTATTGACTTCATGCTGAATAGAAAGCCAAACTCAAATACGGGGAATTATATTTAATTTTTGATTGTGGTTTGGTTATCTCCCCGTCACTTCCGTTCTTAGCATGCAGTCCAGACGGTCTTTCTTTCAACGGAGACGAGTGGAAGGCCGTTGAAATCAAATGCCCAACAACAGGAAAGTATCTGAACGTGAAAGATGTCGCCAAAGAGTAAAATATTTAAAACTTGTAAACAATGAATTCGTTCTTAACGAAAAGCACAAGTACTATGGCCAAGTGCAATTAGGATTATCTATACTCAATTTAAAAAACTGTGATTTCGTAGTTTATAGTTCTTTTGATAATTCGATCTTAATAATTAATATTTCTATTAATTATGATTTTTTGAGTGTTTTTTTAAAAAAAATAATTTATGTTTATTTTGAATATGTGATATTTATTCAAACGCAATCATTGATTTCAATTGTATGAACTGTATGAACAAATGTGATATTTGCAATATTAGCTTTATATTTTTGTACTTTCTGGGTTTTTCCCTTATTTGTTTGTTGGAAACGAAAGAAATGTTATGTTTATAAAAAAAATTTATTGAATTCCTTAAATACATGCATTAATAGTTATTTATTTAAAACAAATTGTTTTACTTTATAAATTTATCTTCCCCCAATATAGGGGAGGAAAGATTAGATATAGCACATATTACTTTCACAATGTCGTAAAAGTATGCCAGATTTGAGATCTGGATAGTATCGCACAAAATTTTAAATTGCTTTATCCTTTGGATTCGTCTTTCAACATGAACTCTAGCTGATGCTATTAGGCGATCTTCTTCAGCATCCTCCGTCGTCCTACCTGGCTGCATGAATTGAGGTCGAATCATTTTGACCCCAAGCTGCTGCAATTCATTGCCAATCATAAAGCCTTTGTCCACCTTTAAAAAAGAATAAAATGTGACATGTGAATGTGTATACAAAAAAATGTATATCCATATTTACCATTGCAGCATCACCTGGTTTCAACTTAGTGGCGAGGTCAGAGAGATTGAAAATGGCCTTGTCCGATGTTCGTCCCGCTGCAGCTAAACTTATAAAATTTATAAGGCCTGATGGAGTGACCCCTATAAGAAGCTTAACGGTATTAGTGCCCTTATAGTGGGAGTACGTGCATGTTCTGCAAGTGATGCAACCGAACTTAATGGTTTTAATTTCGGTGCAATCTAAAACTGCAACCGTGTTAGGATATTTCGCAAAACACTGAGGTAAACTTCTCTGGTTTTCCTCTTTTGTTGGCCAATAAATGAAGCATTCCAAAACCTTTGCCAACAGTTGGATTGTATCAGCAAAGTATTTTTGGGATGTTCTCTCCGTAATTTTAAAAATATTTGCTAACGCTACGTTTGACAAATTTAATTTCAATTTTGCCATAGTCAGCAAAATTCTGTTTTTGTAGTCCATGACACTATTGTAGTGCTCTTCGGGTCGAACAACATTACACATTTTTATAAGAGCTTCTAAATGCGCTTGCAATGGTATTCCAGCTAGAGATTTAAGCTTCTTGTTTGTGTCAAAGGTCAT
This sequence comes from Eristalis arbustorum, assembly GCA_916610145.1. Classification (NCBI taxonomy): domain Eukaryota; kingdom Metazoa; phylum Arthropoda; class Insecta; order Diptera; family Syrphidae; genus Eristalis; species Eristalis arbustorum. The sequence goes on along the minus strand of CAKAIZ010000026.1, from coordinate 93,457 downwards.
ACCCACAATCTTAATTTGCAATTTTTCTTACTATCCTACTCTTTGGAAGGTTCAATGTGGGAAAAGCTGCATCCACCTAACGACGTCTTCTTAATTTTCCTCTATTTATGGGGACAATCATTTTGTTTGCTTCAAAGTGCAAACTACATATTACGAAATATTTAGGAAATGGTTTTTCCCATCTTCAAAACATGTTTCCATATCAAGAGTTCCTTCGGGTTATCCAGCACTCTTTTCGGCAGTTTGTGCACGGATATAGTCCTACTTCCGTAGGAGTTGCACTGTGGAACTCCGCAATGTTGAGTAACCGGCCGCTTTGTATTCATATTTTAATACTTTTTCTGAAATAATAGTTAAACGGATATCAAATTAGTTCCACACACTCACAATTTGAATTCCATATTATTACCTGTTGTCCAAGAAAAAATCCGTAACACTTCACAACCACTAGACCCTAAGATACAGTTTATTATCTTTGTATTTAACTTTTCTCTGCAACCGAAATCAACAATTTTATATTAAATTTCAATATTTGAATTCTCTACCGAATTTAAATTTTAAATACAACTTTGTTCCCGCGGATGAGCTGTCACAATTTTGCATAAGAACGCAGCTAATTAAAATTAACACCAGAGGGCACTGACACTGTCGGAATATTTCGGTACTATCATTATTAGACAAAATTCAAAATTTTGAATGTTGGATATTATTATTTTTATAGTGTTGAATTTTTTTTATATTAACAAACGTGAGAAAAAGTCTTCCAACGCCAAGCAAATCTAATAAAGGTTGCATGGCCGTAATGACGGCCCATTTTCTAACTGAAGAAATATTGAACGAGCCAAGTGCAATTATTAAACAAGAAAAATCTATATATACGTGAAAACTTTCAATTGCCTTTAAAAGATCTGTAAAAGACGTTAGAACTTCCCGCAAAAATGCCTGTCCTGGTATGTGATGAACTTGAACCTGATGTTCTGCTTATCAATGATTTCACAGGAACGATAACCCTAGACAATGCTGATCAAAATCTAAATGGTACCTACTTACTAAAATTTATCAACGTTACTGTAAAAATCAACGATCAAACATACAAAAACGCTAAAGCACCTCAAATTCAAGTACTACCAGCTGTTTTCCAAACAACTCCAGCAGAAAAAAATGTCATCAATGTACTATCGCTAGAAGATCTCAACAATACGAAGATGATTGACCTATTGGCATCAGAAAACTTTTCACACCACTACATCCAATATGGGATAGTCATAATATCTGTTGTCACAGTTTTATCAATACTAACATGCAAAAGAAATAATAATAAACCCGTTAATATTATAAAAATCGATAAAGCAAATAATAACTCTGCAGAATTTTTCCCCGACACTTCAAAGGCATTGACCTCCAGCACCATGAACATACCCAACATTTACAATGTTCCATTTTTTTGAATGAGGACATTCAACTTTAGAGGGGAGGAGTTAATGCAAACGACACTTTAATATGGAACTCCAATGGTGTGAATAATGATGACCATGCAGATTCCCAGTACCGTTCGTACCAGGCACCGTGCACATGATCGTACCTGGCACAATGCACATGCAAACCAATGCACTATTTCAGCAACATGTGGGAAAGCATCATATTGCACCTGTGAAGCAACATGAGACAGCGTCCGGTGGCATCGAGGGAAAATCAGATTAAGCATAAGTAGACGTAGAACATCAGAATTGTATTCAGTTATTACTTAGTTGTCATTGCAGTAATAATTCAGTCATAATTCAGATATGTCATAGTTCAGTTTTATTCAGTTTTTGTATTAGAATGTAGGTGAAAAATAAAAAAATTAATAAAAATATTTTTTTAAAATTTAAATAGTGTATAAAATTTATTTTAATTTAATTTTTAAAGTCTTGGTATGATTAGTGTTAAAAAAAATAAAAATTGTTCATACATGAAATAAAACATAAAATTAACATTAAATAACACAACAAGTCTTCTCTCTTTACATACTTTTAAGGAATATTATCATCATTATCATTACAGAAAACAAACAAAAACGAAGGGAACATGGTATTCAATTGATTGTTGGTGCGAGTGCGCATCGCGAAACTTGTACATTTAATGCAACAACTTGGGCGAGATTACAGTTGAGAGTAATAAAGGGAAATGTTTTTTTTTTTCGACTTTTCTATAATTTCATGAAGTTCTCCTTGTTTTCCTTGTTGTAGGCGGTAACGACGGGGGATATTTTGTGAAACGGCGGCTTCCGGCTATTCATTTGTTTCAAACTCGCCATGTAGGTGCCCTCTCGATTTTTGCCATTGATCTCCTTGGGCTTTTCGATGGGTGTCGAGTTCAGTATGACCGCCGGGTCTGATATATCAGCAGCGGTTTCACTGTCCTGAAAAACGAACCGAGTGAGATGTCGGCTTGGCGTAGGTGAGTGGCTGACTTACCTCATTTATTGTTACCTCTACGTCGGACCAATCACTCTCCTGTCGCAACCGTTTCACAATATGATTGTGCGACGATGTGGATGCCAACACCCGTGGGTAGGAGAATTCTCGCTTAGATGGTGTTAGACCTGAAATTGAATTAAAGGCCCACGTAAGTTGAGGGTAAGTGACAACTTGCAAATCAACTCACCAGTTGGAGCGTAGGTCTGGAGTTCGTTAGTCCGGAACCTGTTCAGATCCTCTACACAATGCTTCATCTGGGTTCTGATTAGTTCATTCAGTTCTACTAACACTAAATTTAGGTCAATCTATTTAAAATATATATATATATATATAAATAAATGAATAAATAAATAAATAAATATATAATGAAATAAATAAATAAATAAATAAATAATTAAATAAATAAATAAATAAATAAATAAATAAATAAATAAATAAATAATAAATGAAATAAATAGTGATATTCAACTGTCAAATAAATTTCCAAAATGGTAGACTGCCCACAAACTGAAAATATTCCATGAGTTGGTTCGTGAATACTTGCAATGTAAATAGTATTATAACATGCGTACATAAAGTTTATTTAGTAATTTGAACTTAAAAAATATAACAAAGTACTAGAAACTGCGAATAATGGATATGCGAAACAAATTAAAATAGTTTGTGCAAAGTATACATATTTTGTGTATAAGTTAAGAACTAAAATGCTTCAATTAACAACTACTTTTGGGACACCATCATCTTAATTTAAGTAGAAAAATAAAATGTTTTTGAGTAATCTATATATATGTAATGTTATAATGGCAATATGGTATAATTCAAGTGGTGTTAAAGTACACACAAATGCCAAAGAAAAGACATACATATATGTGGGAATTGTTCAGAATTTATATTTCATCATAGAAATAACATTGGTATGAACTGTGAATAATTATTTCCAAATTGAATTTAAAGACCAAATCAGGTTTTGTTTCAACCATTATAGAATATTTGGACAGTAAAATATTTGAATTCAAATGTTACGTGACAAGGATCAATGCATTCCAATATTCTTCCAGTGGTGTGAACATACCTTCTGCTAAACATCACTGCTGTGTTAAAATGTATCCTAATCCAATAAGCAATTCAGTTTTCTTATATGGTAATTGAACAGTCCAATTAATCAAGAAGACGTTGAAGAAACTCTACGGATAGAGATACATGTTGACCAAGTGGCGGATTACTTCAGAGGAACTATTCGGCCACTTCGTGAAGGAGAAAAATTGCTGGAGGCTGATTGGATTTATTCACTTGGTATTGCTTCCACGCGATCACCAAACAATATAATTGGACACGTACTTCAAACATCTAATTTAAGTGGGAAACCCCATGAAGTCACTCTTAAGAACCTCAACTTAGATTTCACGAAATGGAACTGTGTTTGCTCATGCAAAGGTGGAGTTGGAAAAAAATGCAAACACATAGCTGCATGCCTCTTGTTCATACAAAGGTAAACACAATCTGACCATTTTATTTCATATATTACACATTTTCATTTGTAGAAATCCTATGTTGTCCTTCCTCAGTTGTACGGAGATGAAGCAGTCGTGGGGAAAGATTGGACGTGAAACGGCATCATCATATTGCGGAATAGTGATCAAAAACGTGCCACATACCACTGAACAAATTTAGCAACCCCTTTGATGTTGTCACCGATGTTGCGAAGAAGGAGTTCATGCAATTAGCACTGGAGTGTTGGTGAATAATACATAAATTACTAGTTTTTACTAATATAATTGTTACAGTTGCACCTAAATCGGAATTTGCAAAGACCAAGAATTGCTACAGGTCTGCGGCATCAGTTGAGACAACAGAAGAAGATCCATATATAAAGGAGTTCATTCAGATGGTCTTTACATGCATTGAAAAGGAGAAGTATTTGAATAAATTTATTCCACTTGTGGAAAAATATTTAATTAAAGAAACTATATTTAATCTTTTTAAGTATGTTACGAAAAGTTCGATTGAGGCCATGGCATTATGTAAGCAGAAGTTACCAAAATAATCATTCCTGGCTAATTGAACGGAAACTTCGGATAACAGGTAGTATTGCTTATGAACTTTTTACATTTTCTTCTCAGGATGATAGTTTGGGGAAAAAAATTATGAGAACATATACTTCGTTTGGGGGAAATGAAAACACAGCGTATGGACTTCATGCTGAATAGAAAGCCAAACTCAAATACGGGGAATTATATTTAATTTTTGATTGTGGTTTGGTTATCTCCCCGTCACTTCCGTTCTTAGCATGCAGTCCAGACAGGCTTTCTTTCAACGGAGACGAGTGGAAGGCCGTTGAAATCAAATGCCCAGCAACAGGAAAGTATCTGAACGTGAAAGATGTCGCCAAAGAGTAAAATATTTAAAACTTGTAAACAATGAATTCGTTCTTAACGAAAAGCACAAGTACTATGGCCAAGTGCAATTAGGATTATCTATACTCAATTTAAAAAACTGTGATTTCGTAGTTTAAAGTTCTTTTGATAATTCGATCTTAATAATTAATATTTCTATTAATTATGATTTTTTGAGTGTTTTTTTAAAAAAAATAATTTATGTTTATTTTGAATATGTGATATTTATTCAAACGCAATCATTGATTTCAATTGTATGAACTGTATGAACAAATGTGATATTTGCAATATTAGCTTTATATTTTTGTACTTTTTGGGTTTTTCCCTTTTTGTTTGTTGGAAACCAAAGAAATGTTATGTTTATAAAAAAAATTTATTGAATTCCTTAAATGCATGCATTAATAGTTATTTATTTAAAACAAATTGTTTTACTTTATAAATTTATCTTCCCCCAATATAGGGGAGGAAAGATTAGATATAGCACATATTACTTTCACAATGTCGTAAAAGTATGCCAGATTTGAGATCTGGATAGTATCGCACAAAATTTTAAATTGCTTTATCCTTTGGATTCGTCTTTCAACATGAACTCTAGCTGATGCTATTAGGCGATCTTCTTCAGAATCCTCCTTCGTCCTACCTGGCTGCATGAATTGAGGTCGAATCATTTTGACCCCAAGCTGCTGCAACTCATTGCCAATCATAAAGCCTTTGTCCACCTTTAAAAAAGAATAAAATGTGGCATGTGAATGTGTATATAAAAAAATGTATATCCATATTTACCATTGCAGCATCACCTGGTTTCAACTTAGTGGCGAGGTCAGAGAGATTGAAAATGGCATTGTCCGATGTTCGTCCCGCTGCAGCTAAACTTATAAAATTTATAAGGCCTGATGGAGTGACCCCTATAAGAAGCTTAACGGTATTAGTGCCCTTATAGTGGGAGTACGTGCATGTTCTGCAAGTGATGCAACCGAACTTAATGGTTTTAATTTCGGTGCAATCTAAAACTGCAACCGTGTTAGGATATTTCGCAAAACACTGAGGTAAACTTCTCTGGTTTTCCTCTTTTGTTGGCCAATAAATGAAGCATTCCAAAACCTTTGCCAACAGTTGGATTGTATCAGCAAAGTATTTTTGGGATGTTCTCTCCGTAATTTTAAAAATATTTGCTAACGCTACGTTTGACAAATTTAATTTCAATTTTGCCATAGTCAGCAAAATTCTGTTTTTGTAGTCCATGACACTATTGTAGTGCTCTTCGGGTCGAACAACATTACACATTTTTATAAGAGCTTCTAAATGCGCTTGCGATGGTATTCCAGCTAGAGATTTAAGCTTCTTGTTTGTGTCAAAGGTCATACCCACAATCTTAATTTGTTTTTCATACACTTGTGTGCATTTATGTCGCTGACTGATTGTGGTTTGGACTCCAACAGAGACATTGGAAGTAATGGTGTTAGCGGGTATGTCTTCATCACCATAAACTGGTTCAACGTCCAAAACATGAGACATTTGCTAGAATAGAAGTGTAATAAATGGGCTTTTTTAATTGCATTAACTTACCTGTTTCTGTAACGCTCTCATCTCTAACCTGTCATATCTTGCTTTTAAATTACATGCAATTTTTCTTACTATCCTACTCTTTGGAAGGTTCAATGTGGGAAAAGCTGCATCCACCTAACAACGTCTTCTTAATTTTCCTCTATTTATGGGGACAATCATTTTGTTTGCTTCAAAGTGCAAACTACATATTACGAAATATTTAGGAAATGGTTTTTCCCATCTTCAAAACATGTTTCCATATCAAGAGTTCCTTCGGGTTATCCAGCACTCTTTTCGACAGTTTGTGCATGGATATAGTCCTACTTCCGTAGGAGTTGCACTGTGGAACTCCGCAATGTTGAGTAACCGGCCGCTTTGTATTCATATTTTAATACTTTTTCTGAAATAATAGTTAAACGGATATCAAATTAGTTCCACACACTCACAATTTGAATTCCATATTTTTACCTGTTGTCCAAGAAAAAATCCGTAACACTTCACAACCACTAGACCCTAAGATACAGTTTATTATCTTTGTATTTAACTTTTCTCTGCAACCGAAATCAACAATTTTATATTAAATTTCACTATTTGAATTCTCTACCGAATTTAAATTTTAAATACAACTTTGTTCCCGCGGATGAGCTGTCACAATTTTGCATAAGAACGCAGCTAATTAAAATTAACACCAGAGGGCACTGACACTGTCGGAATATTTCGGTACTATCATTATTAGACAAAATTCAAAATTTTGAATGTTGGATATTATTATTTTTATAGTGTTGAATTTTTTTTATATTAACAAACGTGAGAAAAAGTCTTCCAACGCCAAGCAAATCTAATAAAGGTTGCATGGCCGTAATGACGGCCCATTTTCTAACTGAAGAAATATTGAACGAGCCAAGTGCAATTATTAAACAAGAAAAATCTATATATACGTGAAAACTTTCAATTGCCTTTAAAAGATCTGTAAAAGACGTTAGAACTTCCCGCAAAAATGCCCGTCCTGGTATGTGATGAACTTGAACCTGATGTTCTGCTTATCAATGATTTCACAGGAACGATAACCCTAGACAATGCTGATCAAAATCTAAATGGTACCTACTTACTAAAATTTATCAACGTTACTGTAAAAATCAACGATCAAACATACAAAAACGCTAAAGCACCTCAAATTCAAGTACTACCAGCTGTTTTCCAACCAACTCCAGCAGAAAAAAAATGTCATCAATGTACTATCGCTAGAAGATCTCAACAATACGAAGATGATTGACCTATTGGCATCAGAAAACTTTTCACACCACTACATCCAATATGGGATAGTCATAATATCTGTTGTCACAGTTGTATCAATACTAACATGCAATAGAAATAATAATAAACCCGTTAATATTATAAAAATCGATAAAGCAAATAATAACTCTGCAGAATTTTTCCCCGACACTTCAAAGGCATTGACCTCCAGCACCATGAACATACCCAACATTTACAATGTTCCATTTTTTTGAATGAGGACATTCAACTTTAGAGGGGAGGAGTTAATGCAAACGACACTTTAATATGGAACTCCAATGGTGTGAATAATGATGACCATGCAGATTCCCAGTACCGTTCGTACCAGGCACCGTGCACATGATCGTACCTGGCACAATGCACATGCAAACCAATGCACTATTTCAGCAACATGTGGGAAAGCATCATATTGCACCTGTGAAGCAACATGAGACAGCGTCCGGTGGCATCGAGGGCAAACCAGATTAAGCATAAGTAGACGTAGAACATCAGAATTGTATTCAGTTATTACTTAGTTGTCATTGCAGTAATAATTCAGTCATAATTCAGATATGTCATAGTTCAGTTGGTATTCAGTTTTTGTATTAGAATGTAGGTGAAAAATAAAAAAATTAATAAAAATATTTTTTTAAAATTTAAATAGTGTATAAAATTTATTTTAATTTAATTTTTAAAGTCTTGGTATGATTAGTGTTAAAAAAATAAAAATTGTTCATACATGAAATAAAACATAAAATTAACATTAAATAACACAACAAGTCTTCTCTCTTTACATACTTTTAAGGAATATTATCATCATTATCATTACAGAAAACAAACAAAAACGAAGGGAACATGGTATTCAATTGATTGTTGGTGCGAGTGCGCATCGCGAAACTTGTACATTTAATGCAACAACTTGGGCGAGATTGCAGTTGAGAGTAATAAAGGGAAATGTTTTTTTTTTTCGACTTTTCTATAATTTCATGAAGTTCTCCTTGTTTTCCTTGTTGTAGGCGGTAACGACGGGGGATATTTTGTGAAACGGCGGCTTCCGGCTATTCATTTGTTTCAAAGTCGCCATGTAGGTGCCCTCTCGATTTTTGCCATTGATCTCCTTGGGCTTTTCGATGGGATTCAGATCGATGGGTGTCGAGTTCAGTATGACCGCCGGGTCTGATATATCAGCAGCGGTTTCACTGTCCTGAAAAACGAACCGAGTGAGATGTCGGCTTGGCGTAGGTGAGTGGCTGACTTACCTCATTTATTGTTACCTCCACGTCGGACCAATCACTCTCCTGTCGCAACCGTTTCACAATATGATTGTGCGACGATGTGGATGCCAACACCCGTGGGTAGGAGAATTCTCGCTTAGATGGTGTTAGACCTGAAATTGAATTAAAGGCCCACGTAAGTTGAGGGTAAGTGACAACTTGCAAATCAACTCACCAGTTGGAGCGTAGGTCTGGAGTTCGTTTGTCCGGAACCTGTTCAGATCCTCTACACAATGCTTCATCTGGGTTCTGATTAGTTCATTCAGTTCTACTAAATTTAGGTCAATCTATTTAAAATATATAAATATTTCAATTAGCGCAGACCCTGGTAGTTAGCGCTTTACTATTGTTATTGTTAATATAATTTATTTATATTCTCAATAAAGTTATAATAATAATAATAATTGATTTTATACTGTACCAACCTAACGCGTGCGTAGACTCTTATGTGATGATGTGATGTGATGTGATTTCGCGTGGTAGCTTGATCCTTGCCGTTGTTGTTAGAACTGTCCATTTCGATGAATATAATTTTGTTTGCTATAAAGATATAAATATTATAATATTATAAATATAGACGAGCAAACACATATACTTCGCTAACAAAATACAGACATATAATCACAAATGAAATAAATAGAGATATTCAACTGTCAAATAAATTTCCAAAATGGTTGACTGCCCACAAACTGGAAATATTCCATGAGTTGGTTCGTGAATACTGGCAATGTAAATAGTATTATAACATGCGTACATAAAGTTTATATAGTAAATTGAACTTAAATATTATAACATTGTAAATAAATAAATAAATAAATAAAAATATAAAAATATAAATAAATAAATTAATTGAACGGAAACTTCGGATAACAGGTAGTATTGCTTATGAACTTTTTGCATTTTCTTCTCAGGATGATAGTTTGGGGAAAAAAATTATGAGAACATATACTTCGTTTGGGGGAAATGAAAACACAGCGTATGGACTTCATGCTGAATAGAAAGCCAAACTCAAATACGGGGAATTATATTTAATTTTTGATTGTGGTTTGGTTATCTCCCCGTCACTTCCGTTCTTAGCATGCAGTCCAGACGGTCTTTCTTTCAACGGAGACGAGTGGAAGGCCGTTGAAATCAAATGCCCAACAACAGGAAAGTATCTGAACGTGAAAGATGTCGCCAAAGAGTAAAATATTTAAAACTTGTAAACAATGAATTCGTTCTTAACGAAAAACACAAGTACTATGGCCAAGTGCAATTAGGATTATCTATACTCAATTTAAAAAACTGTGATTTCGTAGTTTATAGTTCTTTTGATAATTCGATCTTAATAATTAATATTTCTATTAATTATGATTTTTTGAGTGTTTTTTTAAAAAAAATAATTTATGTTTATTTTGAATATGTGATATTTATTCAAACGCAATCATTGATTTCAATTGTATGAACTGTATGAACAAATGTGATATTTGCAATATTAGCTTTATATTTTTGTACTTTTTTTGTTTTTCCCTTTTTTGTTTGTTGGAAACGAAAGAAATGTTATGTTTATAAAAAAAATTTATTGAATTCCTTAAATGCATGCATTAATAGTTATTTATTTAAAACAAATTGTTTTAATTTATAAATTTATCTTCCCCCAATATAGGGGAGGAAAGATTAGATATAGCACATATTACTTTCACAATGTCGTAAAAGTATGCCAGATTTGAGATCTGGATAGTATCGCACAAAATTTTAAATTGCTTTATCCTTTGGATTCGTCTTTCAACATGAACTCTAGCTGATGCTATTAGGCGATCTTCTTCAGCATCCTCCTTCGTCCTACCTGGCTGCATGAATTGAGGTCGAATCATTTTGACCCCAAGCTGCTGCAACTCATTGCCAATCATAAAGCCTTTGTCCACCTTTAAAAAAGAATAAAATGTGGCATGTGAATGTGTATATAAAAAAATGTATATCCATATTTACCATTGCAGCATCACCTGGTTTCAACTTAGTGGCGAGGTCAGAGAGATTGAAAATGGCCTTGTCCGATGTTCGTCCCGCTGCAGCTAAACTTATAAAATTTATAAGGCCTGATGGAGTGACCCCTATAAGAAGCTTAACGGTATTAGTGCCCTTATAGTGGGAGTACGTGCATGTTCTGCAAGTGATGCAACCGAACTTAATGGTTTTAATTTCGGTGCAATCTAAAACTGCAACCGTGTTAGGATATTTCGCAAAACACTGAGGTAAACTTCTCTGGTTTTCCTCTTTTGTTGGCCAATAAATGAAGCATTCCAAAACCTTTGCCAACAGTTGGATTGTATCAGCAAAGTATTTTTGGGATGTTCTCTCCGTAATTTTAAAAATATTTGCTAACGCTACGTTTGACAAATTTAATTTCAATTTTGCCATAGTCAGCAAAATTCTGTTTTTGTAGTCCATGACACTATTGTAGTGCTCTTCGGGTCGAACAACATTACACATTTTTATAAGAGCTTCTAAATGCGCTTGCGATGGTATTCCAGCTAGAGATTTAAGCTTCTTGTTTGTGTCAAAGGTCATACCCACAATCTTAATTTGTTTTTCATACACTTGTGTGCATTTATGTCGCTGACTGATTGTGGTTTGGACTCCAACAGAGACATTGGAAGTAATGGTGTTAGCGGGTATGTCTTCATCACCATAAACTGGTTCAACGTCCAAAACATGAGACATTTGCTAGAATAGAAGTGTAATAAATGGGCTTTTTTAATTGCATTAACTTACCTGTTTCTGTAACGCTCTCATCTCTAACCTGTCATATCTTGCTTTTAAATTACATGCAATTTTTCTTACTATCCTACTCTTTGGAAGGTTCAATGTGGGAAAAGCTGCATCCACCTAACGACGTCTTCTTAATTTTCCTCTATTTATGGGGACAATCATTTTGTTTGCTTCAAAGTGCAAACTACATATTACGAAATATTTAGGAAATGGTTTTTCCCATCTTCAAAACATGTTTCCATATCAAGAGTTACTTCGGGTTATCCAGCACTCTTTTCGGCAGTTTGTGCATGGATATAGTCCTACTTCCGTAGGAGTTGCACTGTGGAACTCCGCAATGTTGAGTAACCGGCCGCTTTGTATTCATATTTTAATACTTTTTCTGAAATAATAGTTAAACGGATATCAAATTAGTTCCACACACTCACAATTTGAATTCCATATTTTTACCTGTTGTCCAAGAAAAAATCCGTAACACTTCACAACCACTAGACCCTAAGATACAGTTTATTATCTTTGTATTTAACTTTTCTCTGCAACCGAAATCAACAATTTTATATTAAATTTCACTATTTGAATTCTCTACCGAATTTAAATTTTAAATACAACTTTGTTCCCGCGGATGAGCTGTCACAATTTTGCATAAGAACGCAGCTAATTAAAATTAACACAGTCACCGACTAGCTCTCGAACCGATAACATCGCTCTCCCGCAAGTTAAAGTGACTTCAGTCCGCCTAGTGCGTAAACCGGTTTCCTCCCTTTAAACCGTCTTTCTATCTCTCTGCACCTTTCTCTACACTCTCTTCCTACCCAGTGAATAACCCAGTGCAAGAAAAAAAAACAAAAACAAGCGAAAAATATGGCCGGTAGGCCTAAAAATACCCATGGCCGGTTCGATATTCTCGACCCCGACCATATCCTCGATCTCCAACCAAAAAAAAAACAAAAACACTCCAATCTTCCAATAAACACTTTCCCAGAACTGCCAACACACTCCAACGCGAAAAATCCTCGTTTTGTCTTAATGTCTCCGGCTAAAACCGAGAAACCAATCACCGCCCTTAGCCCATTCCTACTCAAAAAATCCATCGATGGCATTAGCAAAGAATACGAGAACATAACCCCACTTCGCGACGGCAGCCTTCTAATATTTGTTAAGTCCCAGAGGATCGCGGAATTCTTCCTCCGAGCAAAAGATCTTGCTGGTATTTGCCCAATTACAGTAAAACTGCACGACCAACTCAATCAATCCAAAGGTATTTGTTACGCTCCCTGCCTAATAAATGTTACGGAAATCATCACCGAAATGAAATCCCAAGGTGTTACAAACGTATATAAATTCCTAAAGACAGGCGAAGATGGTAAACAAAAACCTTCAGGACTAATGCTCTTCACTTTTGACCTCTACCAAATTCCCAAAACAGTAGATATTGGATTTTACTCTGCCAAAATAACAGAGTACATTCCCAATCCCATGAGATGTCGCAACTGTCAACTGTTGGGACATACAGTAAAGCGCTGCAACGGCAATGCAAAATGCGACTCATGCAACCTTCCCCCCCACATACCCGACCCATGCACCCGCACAATGTGTGCAAACTGCTCTCTCCCCCACCCATCATCTTCTAAATCATGCCCAGCTTACAAACAAGCAAAAGAAATTCTCACTATTAAAACTGTAAGAAAATGCACTATGGGAGAAGCCAAGCGCATATACGGTCAACAATGTGCCAACCAAATCCCCCTACAAGAATCATTTGCAGAAACAACCAAAAAAACAACAACTCTTACAAACACCAATCCAACAGATCCCCCCCACACCTCCAAACTGTCAAACATTCATCCAAACTCCAACTCTCCATCATCTCCAACATCAAACAAACAAATCGTCGCACAAAAAACAGACAAAGTCACCACCAACACATTGCCACAAACCAAAACTAAAAATACCAGTCAGATAAACACAACTGAAAGACACTCCCAAGTAAATACACCATCAACTACCAACACCCACTCTTCTACCACATCTTGCAACTCAAACATTCTCTTTCACACCAATCCAAACACATCACAACAACTCCTAAAGCGTAACACCCACACACACAACCCATCTTCTTTTGACACTACCACTATCAATCAATCGCATACCTCCACACTCTCACAATCCCCAATCTCTACTATTATCCGTAATCTGTTGAATAGCAATGATTACTACATAAGTAACGACCAGCTAGAAGAATATAATGTCAATAATAATTCCTTAAACCACAAAGCCGACTCTGCGACTCGGGAACTGAATCAAACAGGCTCTTTTCAGAGCCGGTTTGATTCAGCACCAGAGGCGCAGAGTCAAATCGCCCACCAACACACTTCCAGAATCCCTAATAATTTACACCAAAAAAACTACAACAAACATAACAATCCAAATATAAACAATACTACCTCCCCCCACCCTTCTTTTGCTGTTGGCAAGACAAGATCGTGGAACCATAGTATAATTATGACTGCTCTCAATATTCTGCAATGGAATATCAAAGGTTTTAACAATAACCTCGATGAGCTAAATATCATAATTAGGCACCATGACCCCACAATAGTGGCTCTCCAAGAAACCCACTGCCCCTCTGGTAAAACGCCGCCAATCCCCAAAGCCTATGTCGGTTACTTCTCCAAGTAACAACAGTGGCAAACAAGGCATAGCTCTTCTAATAAAGGAAAACATCCCCCACAAAATCATACCCATAAATTCGAGTCTCCAAGTCCTCGCTGTCGAAATACAACACAAAGTTAAACTCACATACATCAATATATACCTTCCCCCAAACGAACATATTAGCAAGAGCGACCTTGCACACATCGTCAGCCTCGTGAATACCCCAATCATATTCGGGGGCGATGTTAACGCTTGGAATCCACTATGGGGTTCCTTAAAGTCCAACAAAAGGGGAGATCTATTGGAAAAATTCTTTACAGAGTCCAACCTTGTCATCTTAAACGACGGTTCTCCCACACACCTCTCAACACACAGCACACTGACCCATGTTGATGTGACTTGCTGCTCACCGGAGCTTCTCAATAGAATAGACTGGAAGACACTAGAGGACCTACACAACAGCGACCACTACCCAACATTGACGACATTAACAACAGGACACATCAACAAACCCACAATACGCGACCCAAAATTCAAAACCGACCTCTCCAACTGGTCGCACTTCAGAAAAAAAATCACTGAACTCCTGCCCAACCCAATCCCGTCTTCAGACAACAACAAAGAAGCTGCTCTGTTGCTGAAAACAATTAGAACAGCGGCTAACTTCGCCATTCCCCAATCCAGTCACATCAACCGAAATCGGTCAGTTCCCTGGTGGAACAGTGAACTCTCTTCCTTGAGAAAACAGAAAATGGTTGCACTAAACATCTTCCAAAAGCATCCCACGACGCAAAACCTAATCGCTTACAAAAAAACAAACGCTAAGTTTAGACGGCTCCTCAAACAGAGCAAAGCAAAGAGTTTCTCCGACATCACGACAGACATAAACCCCAACACCTCTCCTACCAAAATATGGCAAACAATTCGCCGTTTAACTGGGGACTCCACTTCTTCAACAATTAGCTGCATACAATCCAATAGTGACGCCATCACTGACCCCCCAAAAATCTCCAACTTCATTGCGCAAAAATGGTCAAAGGCCTCAGAAAATAGCAGCTTCTCAGATACATTTATCGAAGAAAAGTTCAATAGTCTTAATAGATCCACAACCCAACATGTCAACCCCACAGCCCGACGCATCGAACAACCCATTACCTTTACCGAATTTGAAACCGCACTCAACAAGGTGAGAGGCAAAACTCCTAGCAGAGACAAAATTTCGTACCCAATGCTGAAAAATCTCCCCAACCAAACGAAGCATAGAATCATCGCCCTCTATAACAACATCCTCAACAATTCTATTATCCCTCAATCCTGGAAATCGGCTACGATTATCCCCATCCCCAAACCAAATAAAAACAAGCACGACATTGAAGGGTATCGCCCAATCTCCCTTATCCCGTGCATATCCAAAATAATGGAAAAGATAATCGCTAAGCGTTTGCTCTGGTACGTCGAAACTAATAAATTAATCAGCTCGAATCAAGTTGCATTTAAAGCAAATAGAGGATGCGTCGACGCCCTTCTCCACATTGACTTCCTTTCCTCGAGAGCTCTCTCAGCCAGAAACCACATATCTATCCTCTCCCTAGACTTCGAAAAAGCATTCGACAGAATCGGCATCCATATCATATTAAACAACCTTATAAAATGGGGTGTTGGAAGATATACGGCTATATCAAGTCATTCCTTTTAAACAGAAAATTCTGCATCAAAGCAAACAGAGTTTACTCTTCCAGCTACCCATTGCATAATGGTATACCCCAGGGATCACCCCTATCTGTGGTTCTCTTCATAATTGCATTCGAAGAGATTAACCGAATTCTAGCAAGGCATCCGCTTTTAGACCACTGCATCTATGCAGACGACACATACATATTATGTAAAATAAATGATGTCAATAAATGTAATGTATTGTTTCAGAATGTACTGGTAGAAATCTTAGCATGGTCCAACAGATCGGGCGCTAAACTGTCTATTAATAAATGTAAAATGCTTCATATATGTCGTAAAAAAAACTGTTCCAAACCAAATGTAAATATTAATAATGTTAAAATCGCAAATGTCAATAATTTAAGTATACTAGGACTTATATTTAATAATAAGTATTCATGGAAAAACCACTGTTTAGAACTTAAGAAATCCCTAGCTGCGAGAACAAACATTGTAAAATATCTAGCAACAAAAAAAAGCAGTGCTCATATAAATACTCTAACAAAAATTACTAAGATGTTAATATTAAGCAAAATTGACTACGGACTATACATATACGGACACAGCCCCAAATCAATACTAAAAACAATCAAACCACTGTACCACGACGCGGCAAGAAGAAGCATTAACGCCTTTCCAACCAGCCCAATAAAAAACATACTAGCAGAAGCAGGACTACCAACAATTGAAGAACGGAGAGACACCATCACTCTCAAACTGTTAGCTAAACTAACCTTTTCAAAGCTCTCAGTCATCGATGACGATATAAGGAAGAGCCAAATCCGAAAACATCCCAGAAAGATAAATCCTGCCATAACCAGCATTCTTGAAAAAGCCGATATGGTAGATCTACCAACGAAAAGAATACGCTGCAATACACCACGTCATCCCCCTTGGTTTATTAACCAAGAATCACTAATACTAAACCTAGCCGACTACAAAAAGGGCAACACCAGCAACAGATCCTACCAACAACTCTATTCCAGTACAATAGAAAATCTAAAATCAGAGGGTTGGTCCCCCATTTTCACCGACGGCTCGAAGAACACGGACACATGAAAGTGGATCCATCGCCAAGATTGGTAATCTCCCAGATTTCGCCTCGGTGTTTACAGCAGAAGCATTTGCTATTCTGCAAGCCATAAAAATAGCAAACAACCCGCATAATAAACGCATTGTATGCACTGATAGCATATCAGTTATCAATGCAATAAAAAACCCCAACAACAACAGCGATCTCATATCTGAAATCAGATACCAACTCATGAAATCACCAAACACGACGAAGATAATGTGGATCCCTGGGCATGCGGGAATCCTGGGAAACGAACACGCCGACAAAGCAGCCAACTCAGCCAAAACCAGCCCTGTATTCAACTTCAACATCTTCACAAAAACAGACCTGATCAAACACATAAAAAAAACATCAAACACCATCATAAACCAAGACTGGAGCCTATACCACCACCATTACAAAAAAGTCAACCCTGCAAAAACTGAGCCTAAGTACCCGACAAACTGCTCCAAATTGCAAATTTCCAACTTTGTTCGGCTACGACTTGGACACACTGCAGTCACACACCAACACCTGCTGAATAAAACCAATCCCCCAACCTGCCCCACATGTAATATCCGCTTAGACCTACAACATCTTCTAGAAAATTGCCCAGTACTGCAACCCATATTCGAAAACATTTTCCAAAACACCTCCATCTACGACATACTCCAAAACCCTAACTCCAATAACATCATTAAAGTCAATAATTTTTTGTCAAAAGCCAATCTTACTCTATAACAACACAATTGAGCCAATAGTCTCCGCAGCTAGGCTCGTTAAACTCTAAATTAGCTTGTAATTTTAATTACCTGGTAATAAATAATAATAATAATAATAAAATTAACACCAGAGGGCACTGACACTGTCGGAATATTTCGGTACTATCATTATTAGACAAAATTCAAAATTTTGAATGTTGGATATTATTATTTTTATAGTGTTGAATTTTTTTTATATTAACAAACGTGAGAAAAAGTCTTCCAACGCCAAGCAAATCTAATAAAGGTTGCATGGCCGTAATGACGGCCCATTTTCTAACTGAAGAAATATTGAACGAGCCAAGTGCAATTATTAAACAAGAAAAATCTATATATACGTGAAAACTTTCAATTGCCTTTAAAAGATCTGTAAAAGACGTTAGAACTTCCCGCAAAAATGCCCGTCCTGGTATGTGATGAACTTGAACCTGATGTTCTGCTTATCAATGATTTCACAGGAACGATAACCCTAGACAATGCTGATCAAAATCTAAATGGTACCTACTTACTAAAATTTATCAACGTTACTGTAAAAATCAACGATCAAACATACAAAAACGCTAAAGCACCTCAAATTCAAGTACTACCAGCTGTTTTCCAACCAACTCCAGCAGAAAAAAATGTCATCAATGTACTATCGCTAGAAGATCTCAACAATACGAAGATGATTGACCTATTGGCATCAGAAAACTTTTCACACCACTACATCCAATATGGGATAGTCATAATATCTGTTGTCACAGTTTTATCAATACTAACATGCAAAAGAAATAATAATAAACCCGTTAATATTATAAAAGTCGATAAAGCAAATAATAACTCTGCAGAATTTTTCCCCGACACTTCAAAGGCATTGACCTCCAGCACCATGAACATACCCAACATTTACAATGTTCCATTTTTTTGAATGAGGACATGCAACTTTAGAGGGGAGGAGTTAATGCAAACGACACTTTAATATGGAACTCCAATGGTGTGAATAATGATGACCATGCAGATTCCCAGTACCGTTCGTACCAGGCACCGTGCACATGATCGTACCTGGCACAATGCACATGCAAACCAATGCACTATTTCAGCAACATGTGGGAAAGCATCATATTGCACCTGTGAAGCAACATGAGACAGCGTCCGGTGGCATCGAGGGAAAATCAGATTAAGCATAAGTAGACGTAGAACATCAGAATTGTATTCAGTTATTACTTAGTTGTCATTGCAGTAATAATTCAGTCATAATTCAGATATGTCATAGTTCAGTTTTATTCAGTTTTTGTATTAGAATGTAGGTGAAAAATAAAAAAATTAATAAAAATATTTTTTTAAAATTTAAATAGTGTATAAAATTTATTTTAATTTAATTTTTAAAGTCTTGGTATGATTAGTGTTAAAAAAATAAAAATTGTTCATACATGAAATAAAACATAAAATTAACATTAAATAACACAACAAGTCTTCTCTCTTTACATACTTTTAAGGAATATTATCATCATTATCATTACAGAAAACAAACAAAAACGAAGGGAACATGGTATTCAATTGATTGTTGGTGCGAGTGCGCATCGCGAAACTTGTACATTTAATGCAACAACTTGGGCGAGATTACAGTTGAGAGTAATAAAGGGAAATGTTTTTTTTTTTTCGACTTTTCTATAATTTCATGAAGTTCTCCTTGTTTTCCTTGTTGTAGGCGGTAACGACGGGGGATATTTTGTGAAACGGCGGCTTCCGGCTATTCATTTGTTTCAAACTCGCCATGTAGGTGCCCTCTCGATTTTTGCCATTGATCTCCTTGGGCTTTTCGATGGGATTCAGATCGATGGGTGTCGAGTTCAGTATGACCGCCGGGTCTGATATATCAGCAGCGGTTTCACTGTCCTGAAAAACGAACCGAGTGAGATGTCGGCTTGGCGTAGGTGAGTGGCTGACTTACCTCATTTATTGTTACCTCCACGTCGGACCAATCACTCTCCTGTCGCAACCGTTTCACAATATGATTGTGCGACGATGTGGATGCCAACACCCGTGGGTAGGAGAATTCTCGCTTAGATGGTGTTAGACCTGAAATTGAATTAAAGGCCCACGTAAGTTGAGGGTAAGTGACAACTTGCAAATCAACTCACCAGTTGGAGCGTAGGTCTGGATTTCGTTTGTCCGGAACCTGTTCAGATCCTCTACACAATGCTTCATCTGGGTTCTGATTAGTTCATTCAGTTCTACTAACACTAAATTTAGGTCAATCTATTTAAAATATATAAATATTTCAATTAGCGCAAACCCTGGTAGTTAGCGCTTTACTATTGTTATTGTTAATATAATTTATTTATATTCTCAATAAAGTTATAATAATAATAATAATTGATTTTATACTGTACCAACCTAACGCGTACGTAGACTCTTATGTGATGATGTGATGTGATGTGATTTCGCGTGGTAGCTTGATCCTTGCCGTTGTTGTTAGAACTGTCCATTTCGATGAATATAATTTTGTTTGCTATAAAGATATAAATATTATAATATTATAAATAAAGACGAGCAAACACATATACTTCGCTAACAAAATACAGACATATAATCACAAATGAAATAAATAGAGATATTCAACTGTCAAATAAATTTCCAAAATGGTTGACTGCCCACAAACTGGATATATTCCATGAGTTGGTTCGTGAATACTGGCAATGTAAATAGTATTATAACATGCGTACATAAAGTTTATATAGTAAATTGAACTTAAATATTATAACATTGTAAATAAATAAATAAATAAATAAAAATATAAAAATATAAATAAATAAATTAATTGAACGGAAACTTCGGATAACAGGTAGTATTGCTTATGAACTTTTTACATTTTCTTCTCAGGATGATAGTTTGGGGAAAAAAATTATGAGAACATATACTTCGTTTGGGGGAAATGAAAACACAGCGTATGGACTTCATGCTGAATAGAAAGCCAAACTCAAATACGGGGAATTATATTTAATTTTTGATTGTGGTTTGGTTATCTCCCCGTCACTTCCGTTCTTAGCATGCAGTCCAGACGGTCTTTCTTTCAACGGAGACGAGTGGAAGGCCGTTGAAATCAAATGCCCAACAACAGGAAAGTATCTGAACGTGAAAGATGTCGCCAAAGAGTAAAATATTTAAAACTTGTAAACAATGAATTCGTTCTTAACGAAAAGCACAAGTACTATGGCCAAGTGCAATTAGGATTATCTATACTCAATTTAAAAAACTGTGATTTCGTAGTTTATAGTTCTTTTGATAATTCGATCTTAATAATTAATATTTCTATTAATTATGATTTTTTGAGTGTTTTTTTAAAAAAAAATAATTTATGTTTATTTTGAATATGTGATATTTATTCAAACGCAATCATTGATTTCAATTGTATGAACTGTATGAACAAATGTGATATTTGCAATATTAGCTTTATATTTTTGTACTTTTTTTGTTTTTCCCTTTTTTGTTTGTTGGAAACGAAAGAAATGTTATGTTTATAAAAAAAATTTATTGAATTCCTTAAATGCATGCATTAATAGTTATTTATTTAAAACAAATTGTTTTACTTTATAAATTTATCTTCCCCCAATATAGGGGAGGAAAGATTAGATATAGCACATATTACTTTCACAATGTCGTAAAAGTATGCCAGATTTGAGATCTGGATAGTATCGCACAAAATTTTAAATTGCTTTATCCTTTGGATTCGTCTTTCAACATGAACTCTAGCTGATGCTATTAGGCGATCTTCTTCAGCATCCTCCTTCGTCCTACCTGGCTGCATGAATTGAGGTCGAATCATTTTGACCCCAAGCTGCTGCAACTCATTGCCAATCATAAAGCCTTTGTCCACCTTTAAAAAAGAATAAAATGTGGCATGTGAATGTGTATATAAAAAAATGTATATCCATATTTACCATTGCAGCATCACCTGGTTTCAACTTAGTGGCGAGGTCAGAGAGATTGAAAATGGCCTTGTCCGATGTTCGTCCCGCTGCAGCTAAACTTATAAAATTTATAAGGCCTGATGGAGTGACCCCTATAAGAAGCTTAACGGTATTAGTGCCCTTATAGTGGGAGTACGTGCATGTTCTGCAAGTGATGCAACCGAACTTAATGGTTTTAATTTCGGTGCAATCTAAAACTGCAACCGTGTTAGGATATTTCGCAAAACACTGAGGTAAACTTCTCTGGTTTTCCTCTTTTGTTGGCCAATAAATGAAGCATTCCAAAACCTTTGCCAACAGTTGGATTGTATCAGCAAAGTATTTTTGGGATGTTCTCTCCGTAATTTTAAAAATATTTGCTAACGCTACGTTTGACAAATTTAATTTCAATTTTGCCATAGTCAGCAAAATTCTGTTTTTGTAGTCCATGACACTATTGTAGTGCTCTTCGGGTCGAACAACATTACACATTTTTATAAGAGCTTCTAAATGCGCTTGCAATGGTATTCCAGCTAGAGATTTAAGCTTCTTGTTTGTGTCAAAGGTCATACCCACAATCTTAATTTGTTTTTCATACACTTGTGTGCATTTATGTCGCTGACTGATTGTGGTTTGGACTCCAACAGAGACATTGGAAGTAATGGTGTTAGCGGGTATGTCTTCATCACCATAAACTGGTTCAACGTCCAAAACATGAGACATTTGCTAGAATAGAAGTGTAATA
This sequence comes from Eristalis arbustorum, assembly GCA_916610145.1. Taxonomy (NCBI): domain Eukaryota; kingdom Metazoa; phylum Arthropoda; class Insecta; order Diptera; family Syrphidae; genus Eristalis; species Eristalis arbustorum. The sequence continues at coordinate 70,909 of CAKAIZ010000026.1, read as the reverse complement.
AATGGGCTTTTTTAGTTGCATTAACTTACCTGTTTCTGTAACGCTCTCATCTCTAACCTGTCATATCTTGCTTTTAAATTACATGCAATTTTTCTTACTATCCTACTCTTTGGAAGGTTCAATGTGGGAAAAGCTGCATCCACCTAACGACGTCTTCTTAATTTTCCTCTATTTATGGGGACAATCATTTTGTTTGCTTCAAAGTGCAAACTACATATTACGAAATATTTAGGAAATGGTTTTTCCCATCTTCAAAACATGTTTCCATATCAAGAGTTCCTTCGGGTTATCCAGCACTCTTTTCGGCAGTTTGTGCATGGATATAGTCCTACTTCCGTAGGAGTTGCACTGTGGAACTCCGCAATGTTGAGTAACCGGCCGCTTTGTATTCATATTTTAATACTTTTTCTGAAATAATAGTTAAACGGATATCAAATTAGTTCCACACACTCACAATTTGAATTCCATATTTTTACCTGTTGTCCAAGAAAAAATCCGTAACACTTCACAACCACTAGACCCTAAGATACAGTTTATTATCTTTGTATTTAACTTTTCTCTGCAACCGAAATCAACAATTTTATATTAAATTTCACTATTTGAATTCTCTACCGAATTTAAATTTTAAATACAACTTTGTTCCCGCGGATGAGCCGTCACAATTTTGCATAAGAACGCAGCTAATTAAAATTAACACCAGAGGGCACTGACACTGTCGGAATATTTCGGTACTATCATTATTAGACAAAATTCAAAATTTTGAATGTTGGATATTATTATTTTTATAGTGTTGAATTTTTTTTATATTAACAAACGTGAGAAAAAGTCTTCCAACGCCAAGCAAATCTAATAAAGGTTGCATGGCCGTAATGACGGCCCATTTTCTAACTGAAGAAATATTGAACGAGCCAAGTGCAATTATTAAACAAGAAAAATCTATATATACGTGAAAACTTTCAATTGCCTTTAAAAGATCTGTAAAAGACGTTAGAACTTCCCGCAAAAATGCCCGTCCTGGTATGTGATGAATTGAACCTGATGTTCTGCTTATCAATGATTTCACAGGAACGATAACCCTAGACAATGCTGATCAAAATCTAAATGGTACCTACTTACTAAAATTTATCAACGTTACTGTAAAAATCAACGATCAAACATACAAAAACGCTAAAGCACCTCAAATTCAAGTACTACCAGCTGTTTTCCAACCAACTCCAGCAGAAAAAAATGTCATCAATGTACTATCGCTAGAAGATCTCAACAATACGAAGATGATTGACCTATTGGCATCAGAAAACTTTTCACACCACTACATCCAATATGGGATAGTCATAATATCTGTTGTCACAGTTTTATCAATACTAACATGCAAAAGAAATAATAATAAACCCGTTAATATTATAAAAATCGATAAAGCAAATAATAACTCTGCAGAATTTTTCCCCGACACTTCAAAGGCATTGACCTCCAGCACCATGAACATACCCAACATTTACAATGTTCCATTTTTTTGAATGAGGACATTCAACTTTAGAGGGGAGGAGTTAATGCAAACGACACTTTAATATGGAACTCCAATGGTGTGAATAATGATGACCATGCAGATTCCCAGTACCGTTCGTACCAGGCACCGTGCACATGATCGTACCTGGCACAATGCACATGCAAACCAATGCACTATTTCAGCAACATGTGGGAAAGCATCATATTGCACCTGTGAAGCAACATGAGACAGCGTCCGGTGGCATCGAGGGAAAATCAGATTAAGCATAAGTAGACGTAGAACATCAGAATTGTTTTCAGTTATTACTTAGTTGTCATTGCAGTAATAATTCAGTCATAATTCAGATATGTCATAGTTCAGTTTTATTCAGTTTTTGTATTAGAATGTAGGTGAAAAATAAAAAAATTAATAAAACTATTTTTTTTAAATTTAAATAGTGTATAAAATTTATTTTAATTTAATTTTTAAAGTCTTGGTATGATTAGTGTTAAAAAAATAAAAATTGTTCATACATGAAATAAAACATAAAATTAACATTAAATAACACAACAAGTCTTCTCTCTTTACATACTTTTAAGGAATATTATCATCATTATCATTACAGAAAACAAACAAAAACGAAGGGAACATGGTATTCAATTGATTGTTGGTGCGAGTGCGCATCGCGAAACTTGTACATTTAATGCAACAACTTGGGCGAGATTACAGTTGAGAGTAATAAAGGGAAATGTTTTTTTTTCGACTTTTCTATAATAACATGAAGTTCTCCTTGTTTTCCTTGTTGTAGGCGGTAACGACGGGGGATATTTTGTGAAACGGCGGCTTCCGGCTATTCATTTGTTTCAAACTCGCCATGTAGGTGCCCTCTCGATTTTTGCCATTGATCTCCTTGGGCTTTTCGATGGGTGTCGAGTTCAGTATGACCGCCGGGTCTGATATATCAGCAGCGGTTTCACTGTCCTGAAAAACGAACCGAGTGAGATGTCGGCTTGGCGTAGGTGAGTGGCTGACTTACCTCATTTATTGTTACCTCCACGTCGGACCAATCACTCTCCTGTCGCAACCGTTTCACAATATGATTGTGCGACGATGTGGATGCCAACACCCGTGGGTAGGAGAATTCTCGCTTAGATGGTGTTAGACCTGAAATTGAATTAAAGGCCCACGTAAGTTGAGGGTAGGTGACAACTTGCAAATCAACTCACCAGTTGGAGCGTAGGTCTGGAGTTCGTTTGTCCGGAACCTGTTCAGATCCTCTACACAATGCTTCATCTGGGTTCTGATTAGTTCATTCAGTTCTACTAACACTAAATTTAGGTCAATCTATTTAAAATATATAAATATTTCAATTAACCCTGGTAGTTAGCGCTTTGCTATTGTTATTGTTAATATAATTTATTTATATTCTCAATAAAGTTATAATAATAATAATAATTGATTTTATACTGTACCAACCTAACGCGTGCGTAGACTCTTATGTGATGATGTGATGTGATGTAATTTCGCGTGGTAGCTTGATCCTTGCCGTTGTTGTTAGAACTGTCCATTTCGATGAATATAATTTTTTTTGCTATAAAGATATAAATATTATAATATTATAAATAAAGACGAGCAAACACATTTACTTCGCTAACAAAATACTGACATATAACCACAAATGAAATAAATAGAGATATTGAACTGTCAAATAAATTTCCAAAATGGTTGACTGCCCACAAACTGGAAATATTCCATGAGTTGGTTCGTGAATACTAGCAATGTAAATAGTATTATAACATGCGTACATAAAGTTTATATAGTAATTTGAACTTAAAAATTATAACCAAGTACTAGAAACTGCGAATAATGGAAATGCGCAACAAATCAAAATAGTTTGTGCACAGTATACATATTTTGTGTATAAGTTAAGAACTAAAATGCTTCAATTAACAACTACTTTTGGGACACCATCATCTTAATTTAAGTAGAAAAATAAAATGTTTTTGAGTAATCTATATATATGTAATGTTATAATGGCAGTATGGTATAATTCAAGTGAATTTTGTTATTTTCTATTAAGGTGTTAAAGTACACACAAATGCCAAAGAAAAGACATACATATATGTGGGAATTGTTCAGAATTTATATTTCATCATAGAAATAACATTGGTATGAACTGTGAATAATTATTTCCAAATTGAATTTAAAGACCAAATCAGGTTTTGTTTCAACCATTATAGAATATTTGGACAGTAAAATATTTGAATTCAAATGTTACGTGACAATGATCAATGCATTCCAATATTCTTCCAGTGGTGTGAACATACCTTCTGCTAAACATCACTGCTGTGTTATATTTCATCCTAATCCAATAAGCAATTCAGTTTTCTTATATGGTAATTGAACAGTTCAATTAATCAAGAAGACGTTGAAGAAACTCTACGGATAGAGATACATGTTGACCAAGTGGCGGATTACTTCAGAGGAACTATTCGGCCACTTCGTGAAGGAGAAAAGTTGCTGGAGGCTGATTGGATTTATTCACTTGGTATTGCTTCCACGCGATCACCAAACAATATAATTGGACACGTACTTCAAACATCTAATTTAAGTGAGAAACCCCATGAAGTCACTCTTAAGAACCTCAACTTAGATTTCACGAAATGGAACTGTGTTTGCTCATGCAAAGGTGGAGTTGGAAGAAAATGCAAACACATAGCTGCATGCCTCTTGTTCATACAAAGGTAAACACAATCTGACCATTTTATTTCATATATTACACATTTTCATTTGTAGAAATCCTATGTTGTCCTTCCTCAGTTGTACGGAGATGAAGCAGTCGTGGGGAAAGATTGGACGTGAAACGGCATCATCGGCGGAAACGGCGGAATAGTGATCAAAAACGTGCCACATACCACCGAAAAAATTTAGCAACCCCTTTGATGTTGTCACCGATGTTGCGAAGAAGGAGTTCATGCAATTAGCACTGGAGTGTTGGTGAATAATACATAAATTACTAGTTGTTACTAATATAATTGTTACAGTTGCACCTAAATCGGAATTTGCAAAGACCAAGAATTGCTACAGGCCTGCGGCATCAGTTGAGACAACAGAAGAAGATCCATATATAAAGGAGTTCATTCAGATGGTCTTTACATGCATTGAAAAGGAGAAGTATTTGAATAAATTTATTCCACTTGTGGAAAAATATTTAATTAAAGAAACTATATTTAATCTTTTTAAGTATGTTACGAAAAGTTCGATTGAGGCTATGGCATTATGTAAGCAGACGTTAAACCAAAATAATCATTCCTGGCTAATTGAACGGAAACTTCGGATAACAGGTAGTATTGCTTATGAACTTTTTACATTTTCTTCTCAGGATGATAGTTTGGGAAAACAAATTATGAGAACATATACTTCGTTTGGGGGAAATGAAAACACAGCGTATGGACTTCATGCTGAATAGAAAGCCAAACTCAAATACGGGGAATTATATTTAATTTTTGATTGTGGTTTGGTTATCTCCCCGTCACTTCCGTTCTTAGCATGCAGTCCAGACGGTCTTTCTTTCAACGGAGACGAGTGGAAGGCCGTTGAAATCAAATGCCCAACAACAGGAAAGTATCTGAACGTGAAAGATGTCGCCAAAGAGTAAAATATTTAAAACTTGTAAACAATGAATTCGTTCTTAACGAAAAGCACAAGTACTATGGCCAAGTGCAATTAGGATTATCTATACTCAATTTAAAAAACTGTGATTTCGTTCTTAACGAAAAACACAAGTACTATGGCCAAGTGCAATTAGGATTATCTATACTCAATTTAAAAAACTGTGATTTCGTAGTTTATAGTTCTTTTGATAATTCGATCTTAATAATTAATATTTCTATTAATTATGATTTTTTGAGTGTTTTTTTTAAAAAAAAATAATTTATGTTTATTTTGAATATGTGATATTTATTCAAACGCAATCATTGATTTCAATTGTATGAACTGTATGAACAAATGTGATATTTGCAATATTAGCTTTATATTTTTGTTTTTTTTGGGTTTTTCCCTTTTTTGTTTGTTGGAAACGAAAAAAATGTTATGTTTATAAAAAAAATTTATTGAATTCCTTAAATACATGCATTAATAGTTATTTATTTAAAACAAATTGTTTTACTTTATAAATTTATCTTCCCCCAATATAGGGGAGGAAAGATTAGATATAGCACATATTACTTTCACAATGTCGTAAAAGTATGCCAGATTTGAGATCTGGATAGTATCGCACAAAATTTTAAATTGCTTTATCCTTTGGATTCGTCTTTCAACATGAACTCTAGCTGATGCTATTAGGCGATCTTCTTCAGCATCCTCCTTCGTCCTACCTGGCTGCATGAATTGAGGTCGAATCATTTTGACCCCAAGCTGCTGCAACTCATTGCCAATCATAAAGCCTTTGTCCACCTTTAAAAAAGAATAAAATGTGACATGTGAATGTGTATATAAAAAAATGTATATCCATATTTACCATTGCAGCATCACCTGGTTTCAACTTAGTGGCGAGGTCAGAGAGATTGAAAATGGCCTTGTCCGATGTTCGTCCCGCTGCAGCTAAACTTATAAAATTTATAAGGCCTGATGGAGTGACCCCTATAAGAAGCTTAACGGTATTAGTGCCCTTATAGTGGGAGTACGTGCATGTTCTGCAAGTGATGCAACCGAACTTAATGGTTTTAATTTCGGTGCAATCTAAAACTGCAACCGTGTTAGGATATTTCGCAAAACACTGAGGTAAACTTCTCTGGTTTTCCTCTTTTGTTGGCCAATAAATGAAGCATTCCAAAACCTTTGCCAACAGTTGGATTGTATCAGCAAAGTATTTTTGGGATGTTCTTTCCGTAATTTTAAAAATATTTGCTAACGCTACGTTTGACAAATTTAATTTCAATTTTGCCATAGTCAGCAAAATTCTGTTTTTGTAGTCCATGACACTATTGTAGTGCTCTTCGGGTCGAACAACATTACACATTTTTATAAGAGCTTCTAAATGCGCTTGCGATGGTATTCCAGCTAGAGATTTAAGCTTCTTGTTTGTGTCAAAGGTCATACCCACAATCTTAATTTGTTTTTCATACACTTGTGTGCATTTATGTCGCTGACTGATTGTGGTTTGGACTCCAACAGAGACATTGGAAGTAATGGTGTTAGCGGGTATGTCTTCATCACCATAAACTGGTTCAACGTCCAAAACATGAGACATTTGCTAGAATAGAAGTGTAATAAATGGGCTTTTTTAATTGCATTAACTTACCTGTTTCTGTAACGCTCTCATCTCTAACCTGTCATATCTTGCTTTTAAATTACATGCAATTTTTCTTACTATCCTACTCTTTGGAAGGTTCAATGTGGGAAAAGCTGCATCAGCCTAACGACGTCTTCTTAATTTTCCTCTATTTATGGGGACAATCATTTTGTTTGCTTCAAAGTGCAAACTACATATTACGAAATATTTAGGAAATGGTTTTTCCCATCTTCAAAACATGTTTCCATATCAAGAGTTCCTTCGGGTTATCCAGCACTCTTTTCGGCAGTTTGTGCATGGATATAGTCCTACTTCCGTAGGAGTTGCACTGTGGAACTCCGCAATGTTGAGTAACCGGCCGCTTTGTATTCATATTTTAATACTTTTTCTGAAATAATAGTTAAACGGATATCAAATTAGTTCCACACACTCACAATTTGAATTCCATATTTTTACCTGTTGTCCAAGAAAAAATCCGTATTATTCCTGAGAATTTAACACTTCACAACCACTAGACCCAAAGATACAGTTTATTATCTTTGTATTTAACTTTTCTCTGCAACCGAAATCAACAATTTTATATTAAATTTCACTATTTGAATTCTCTACCGAATTTGAATTTTAAATACAACTTTGTTCCCGCGGATGAGCTGTCACAATTTTGCATAAGAACGCAGCTAATTAAAATTAACACCAGAGGGCACTGACACTGTCGGAATATTTCGGTACTAACATTATTAGACAAAATTCAAAATTTTGAATGTTGGATATTATTATTTTTATAGTGTTGAATTTTTTTTATATTAACAAACGTGAGAAAAAGTCTTCCAACGCCAAGCAAATCTAATAAAGGTTGCATGGCCGTAATGACGGCCCATTTTCTAACTGAAGAAATATTGAACGCGCCAAGTGCAATTATTAAACAAGAAAAATCTATATATACGTGAAAACTTTCAATTGCCTTTAAAAGATCTGTACAAGACGTTAGAACTTCCCGCAAAAATGCCCGTCCTGGTATGTGATGAACTTGAACCTGATGTTCTGCTTATCAATGATTTCACAGGAACGATAACCCTAGACAATGCTGATCAAGATCTAAATGGTACCTACTTACTAAAATTTATCAACGTTACTGTAAAAATCAACGATCAAACATACAAAAACGCTAAAGCACCTCAAATTCAAGTACTACCAGCTGTTTTCCAAACAACTCCAGCAGAAAAAAATGTCATCAATGTACTATCGCTAGAAGATCTCAACAATACGAAGATGATTGACCTATTGGCATCAGAAAACTTTTCACACCACTACATCCAATATGGGATAGTCATAATATCTGTTGTCACAGTTTTATCAATACTAACATGCAAAAGAAATAATAATAAACCCGTTAATATTATAAAAATCGATAAAGCAAATAATAACTCTGCAGAATTTTTCCCCGACACTTCAAAGGCATTGACCTCCAGCACCATGAACATACCCAACATTTACAATGTTCCATTTTTTTGAATGAGGACATTCAACTTTAGAGGGGAGGAGTTAATGCAAACGACACTTTAATATGGAACTCCAATGGTGTGAATAATGATGACCATGCAGATTCCCAGTACCGTTCGTACCAGGCACCGTGCACATGATCGTACCTGGCACAATGCACATGCAAACCAATGCACTATTTCAGCAACATGTGGGAAAGCATCATATTGCACCTGTGAAGCAACATGAGACAGCGTCCGGTGGCATCGAAGGAAAATCAGATTAAGCATAAGTAGACGTAGAACATCAGAATTGTATTCAGTTATTACTTAGTTGTCATTGCAGTAATAATTCAGTCATAATTCAGATATGTCATAGTTCAGTTGGTATTCAGTTTTTGTATTAGAATGTAGGTGAAAAATAAAAAAATTAATAAAAATATTTTTTTAAAATTTAAATAGTGTATAAAATTTATTTTAATTTAATTTTTAAAGTCTTGGTATGATTAGTGTTAAAAAAAGAAAAATTGTTCATACATGAAATAAAACATAAAATTAACATTAAATAACACAACAAGTCTTCTCTCTTTACATACTTTTAAGGAATATTATCATCATTATCATTACAGAAAACACAAAAACGAAGGGAACATAGTATTCAATTGATTGTTGGTGCGAGTGCGCATAGCGAAACTTGTACATTTAATGCAACAACTTGGGCGAGATTACAGTTGAGAGTAATAAAGGGAAATGTTTTTTTTTCGACTTTTCTATAATTACATGAAGTTCTCCTTGTTTTCCTTGTTGTAGGCGGTAACGACGGGGGATATTTTGTGAAACGGCGGCTTCCGGCTATTCATTTGTTTCAAACTCGCCATGTAGGTGCCCTCTCGATTTTTGCCATTGATCTCCTTGGGCTTTTCGATGGGTGTCGAGTTCAGTATGACCGCCGGGTCTGATATATCAGCAGCGGTTTCACTGTCCTGAAAAACGAACCGAGTGAGATGTCGGCTTGGCGTAGGTGAGTGGCTGACTTACCTCATTTATTGTTACCTCCACGTCGGACCAATCACTCTCCTGTCGCAACCGTTTCACAATATGATTGTGCGACGATGTGGATGCCAACACCCGTGGGTAGGAGAATTCTCGCTTAGATGGTGTTAGACCTGAAATTGAATTAAAGGCCCACGTAAGTTGAGGGTAGGTGACAACTTGCAAATCAACTCACCAGTTGGAGCGTAGGTCTGGAGTTCGTTTGTCCGGAACCTGTTCAGATCCTCTACACAATGCTTCATCTGGGTTCTGATTAGTTCATTCAGTTCTACTAACACTAAATTTAGGTCAATCTATTTAAAATATATAAATATTTCAATTAGCGCAAACCCTGGTAGTTAGCGCTTTACTATTGTTATTGTTAATATAATTTATTTATATTCTCAATAAAGTTATAATAATAATAATAATTGATTTTATACTGTACCAACCTAACGCGTGCGTAGACTCTTATGTGATGATGTGATGTGATGTGATTTCGCGTGGTAGCTTGATCCTTGCCGTTGTTGTTAGAACTGTCCATTTTGATTAATATATGTTTTTGCTATTAAGATATAAATATTATAATATTATAAATAAAAACGAGCAAACACATTCACTTTGCTAACACAATTGTGACATATAACCATAAATAAAATAAATAGAGATATTCAACTGTCGAATAAATTTCCAAAATGGTTGACTGCCCACAAACTGGAAATATTCCATGAGTTGGTTCGTGAATACTGGCAATGTAAATAGTATTATAACATGCGTACATAAAGTTTATGTAGTAATTTGAACTTAAAAATTATAACAAAGTAAATAAATAAATAAATAAATAAAAATATAAAAATATAAATAAATAAATAAATAAATAAATAAATAAATATATAAATAAATAAATAAATAAATAAATAAATATATAATGAAATAAATAAATAAATAAATAAATATATAAATAAATAAAGAAATAAATAAATAAATAAATAAATAAATAAGTAAATAAATAAATAAATAAATAAATAAATAAATAAATAATAAATGAAATAAATAGAGATATTCAACTGTCAAATAAATTTCCAAAATGGTTGACTGCCCACAAACTGGAAATATTCCATGAGTTGGTTCGTGAATACTAGCAATGTAAATAGTATTATAACATGCGTACATAAAGTTTATATAGTAATTTGAACTTAAAAATTATAACCAAGTACTAGAAACTGCGAATAATGGAAATGCGCAACAAATCAATATATGTTAAGAACTAAAATGCTTCAATTAACAACTACTTTTGGGACACCATCATCTTAATTTAAGTAGAAAAATAAAATGTTTTTGAGTAATCTATATATATGTAATGTTATAATGGCAATATGGTATAATTCAAGTGAATTTTGTTATTTTCTATTAAGGTGTTAAAGTACACACAAATGCCAAAGAAAAGACATACATATATGTGGGAATTTTTCAGAATTTATATTTCATCATAGAAATAACATTGGTATGAACTGTGAATAATTATTTCCAAATTGAATTTAAAGACCAAATCAGGTTTTGTTTCAACCATTATAGAATATTTGGACAGCAAAATATTTGAATTCATATGTTACGTGACAATGATCAATGCATTCCAATATTCTTCCAGTGGTGTGAACATACCTTCTGCTAAACATCACTGCTGTGTTAAATTTCATCCTAATCCAATAAGCAATTCAGTTTTCTTATATGGTAATTGAACAGTCGAATTAATCAAGAAGACGTTGAAGAAACTCTACGGATAGAGATACATGTTGACCAAGTGGCGGATTACTTCAGAGGAACTATTCGGCCACTTCGTGAAGGAGAAAAGTTGCTGGAGGCTGATTGGATTTATTCACTTGGTATTGCTTCCACGCGATCACCAAACAATATAATTGGACAAGTACTTCAAACATCTAATTTAAGTGGGAAACCCCATGAAGTCACTCTTAAGAACCTCAACTTAGATTTCACGAAATGGAACTGTGTTTGCTCATGCAAAGGTGGAGTTGGAAAAAAGTGCAAACACATAGCTGCATGCCTCTTGTTCATACAAAGGTAAACACAATCTGACCATTTTATTTCATATATTACACATTTTCATTTGTAGAAATCCTATGTTGTCCTTCCTCAGTTGTACGGAGATGAAGCAGTCGTGGGGAAAGATTGGACGTGAAACGGCATCATCGGCGGAAACGGCGGAATAGTGATCAAAAACGTGCCACATACCACCGAAAAAAATTAGCAACCCCTTTGAAGTTGTCACCGATGTTGCGAAGAAGGAGTTCATGCAATTAGCACTGGAGTGTTGGTGAATAATACATAAATTACTAGTTTTTACTAATATAATTGTTACAGTTGCAGCTAAATCGGAATTTGCAAAGACCAAGAATTGCTACAGGTCTGCGGCATCAGTTGAGACAACAGAAGAAGATCCATATATAAAGGAGTTCATTCAGATGGTCTTTACATGCATTGAAAAGGAGAAGTATTTGAATAAATTTATTCCACTTGTGGAAAAATATTTAATTAAAGAAACTATATTTAGTCTTTTTAAGTATGTTACGAAAAGTTCGATTGAGGCTATGGCATTATGTAAGCAGACGTTAAACCAAAATAATCATTCCTGGCTAATTGAACGGAAACTTCGGATAACAGGTAGTATTGCTTATGAACTTTTTACATTTTCTTCTCAGGATGATAGTTTGGGAAAACAAATTATGAGAACATATACTTCGTTTGGGGGAAATGAAAACACAGCGTATGGACTTCATGCTGAAAAGAAAGCCAAACTCAAATACGGGGAATTATATTTAATTTTTGATTGTGGTTTGGTTATCTCCCCGTCACTTCCGTTCTTAGCATGCAGTCCAGACGGTCTTTCTTTCAACGGAGACGAGTGGAAGACCGTTGAAATCAAATGCCCAACAACAGGAAAGTATCTGAACGTGAAAGATGTCGCCAAAGAGTAAAATATTTAAAACTTGTAAACAATGAATTCGTTCTTAACGAAAAGCACAAGTACTATGGCCAAGTGCAATTAGGATTATCTATACTCAATTAAAAAAACTGTGATTTCGTAGTTTATAGTTCTTTTGATAATTCGATCTTAATAATTAATATTTCTATTAATTATGATTTTTTGAGTGTTTTTTTTTTAAAAATAATTTATGTTTATTTTGAATATGTGATATTTATTCAAACGCAATCATTGATTTCAATTGTATGAACTGTATGAACAAATGTGATATTTGCAATATTAGCTTTATATTTTTGTACTTTTTGGGTTTTTCCCTTTTTTGTTTGTTGGAAACGAAAGAAATGTTATGTTTATAAATTTATTGAATTCCTTAAATACATGCATTAATAGTTATTTATTTAAAACAAATTGTTTTACTTTATAAATTTATCTTCTCCCAATATAGGAGATATAGCAGATATTACTTTCACAATGTCGTAAAAGTATGCCAGATTTGAGATCTGGATAGTATCTTTAAATTTAAATTGCTTTATCCTTTGGATTCGTCTTTCAACATGAACTCTAGCTGATGCTATTAGGCGATCTTCTTCAGCATTCTCCTTCGTCCTACCTGGCTGCATGAATTGAGGTCAAATCATTTTGACCCCAAGCTGCTGCAACTCATTGCCAATCATAAAGCCTTTGTCCACCTTTAAAAAAGAATAAAATGTGACATGTGAATGTGTATATAAAAAAATGTATATCCATATTTACCATTGCAGCATCACCTGGTTTCAACTTAGTGGCGAGGTCAGAGAGATTGAAAATGGCCTTGTCCGATGTTCGTCCCGCTGCAGCTAAACTTATAAAATTTATAAGGCCTGATGGAGTGACCCCTATAAGAAGCTTAACGGTATTAGTGCCCTTATAGTGGGAGTACGTGCATGTTCTGCAAGTGATGCAACCGAACTTAATGGTTTTAATTTCGGTGCAATCTAAAACTGCAACCGTGTTAGGATATTTCGCAAAACACTGAGGTAAACTTCTCTGGTTTTCCTCTTTTGTTGGCCAATAAATGAAGCATTCCAAAACCTTTGCCAACAGTTGGATTGTATCAGCAAAGTATTTTTGGGATGTTCTCTCCGTAATTTTAAAAATATTTGCTAAGGCTACGTTTGACAAATTTAATTTCAATTTTGCCATAGTCAGCAAAATTCTGTTTTTGTAGTCCATGACACTATTGTAGTGCTCTTCGGGTCGAACAACATTACACATTTTTATAAGAGCTTCTAAATGCGCTTGCGATGGTATTCCAGCTAGAGATTTAAGCTTCTTGTTTGTGTCAAAGGTCATACCCACAATCTTAATTTGTTTTTCATACACTTGTGTGCATTTATGTCGCTGACTGATTGTGGTTTGGACTCCAACAGAGACATTGGAAGTAATGGTGTTAGCGGGTATGTCTTCATCACCATAAACTGGTTCAACGTCCAAAACATGAGACATTTGCTAGAATAGAAGTGTAATAAATGGGCTTTTTTAATTGCATTAACTTACCTGTTTCTGTAACGCTCTCATCTCTAACCTGTCATATCTTGCTTTTAAATTACATGCAATTTTTCTTACTATCCTACTCTTTGGAAGGTTCAATGTGGGAAAAGCTGCATCAGCCTAACGACGTCTTCTTAATTTTCCTCTATTTATGGGGACAATCATTTTGTTTGCTTCAAAGTGCAAACTACATATTACGAAATATTTAGGAAATGGTTTTTCCCATCTTCAAAACATGTTTCCATATCAAGAGTTCCTTCGGGTTATCCAGCACTCTTTTCGGCAGTTTGTGCATGGATATAGTCCTACTTCCGTAGGAGTTGCACTGTGGAACTCCGCAATGTTGAGTAACCGGCCGCTTTGTATTCATATTTTAATACTTTTTCTGAAATAATAGTTAAACGGATATCAAATTAGTTCCACACACTCACAATTTGAATTCCATATTTTTACCTGTTGTCCAAGAAAAAATCCGTATTATTCCTGAGAATTTAACACTTCACAACCACTAGACCCAAAGATACAGTTTATTATCTTTGTATTTAACTTTTCTCTGCAACCGAAATCAACAATTTTATATTAAATTTCACTATTTGAATTCTCTACCGAATTTGAATTTTAAATACAACTTTGTTCCCGCGGATGAGCTGTCACAATTTTGCATAAGAACGCAGCTAATTAAAATTAACACCAGAGGGCACTGACACTGTCGGAATATTTCGGTACTAACATTATTAGACAAAATTCAAAATTTTGAATGTTGGATATTATTATTTTTATAGTGTTGAATTTTTTTTATATTAACAAACGTGAGAAAAAGTCTTCCAACGCCAAGCAAATCTAATAAAGGTTGCATGGCCGTAATGACGGCCCATTTTCTAACTGAAGAAATATTGAACGCGCCAAGTGCAATTATTAAACAAGAAAAATCTATATATACGTGAAAACTTTCAATTGCCTTTAAAAGATCTGTACAAGACGTTAGAACTTCCCGCAAAAATGCCCGTCCTGGTATGTGATGAACTTGAACCTGATGTTCTGCTTATCAATGATTTCACAGGAACGATAACCCTAGACAATGCTGATCAAGATCTAAATGGTACCTACTTACTAAAATTTATCAACGTTACTGTAAAAATCAACGATCAAACATACAAAAACGCTAAAGCACCTCAAATTCAAGTACTACCAGCTGTTTTCCAACCAACTCCAGCAGAAAAAAATGTCATCAATGTACTATCGCTAGAAGATCTCAACAATACGAAGATGATTGACCTATTGGCATCAGAAAACTTTTCACACCACTACATCCAATATGGGATAGTCATAATATCTGTTGTCACAGTTTTATCAATACTAACATGCAAAAGAAATAATAATAAACCCGTTAATATTATAAAAATCGATAAAGCAAATAATAACTCTGCAGAATTTTTCCCCGACACTTCAAAGGCATTGACCTCCAGCACCATGAACATACCCAACATTTACAATGTTCCATTTTTTTGAATGAGGACACTCAACTTTAGAGGGGAGGAGTTAATGCAAACGACACTTTAATATGGAACTCCAATGGTGTGAATAATGATGACCATGCAGATTCCCAGTACCGTTCGTACCAGGCACCGTGCACATGATCGTACCTGGCACAATGCACATGCAAACCAATGCACTATTTCAGCAACATGTGGGAAAGCATCATATTGCACCTGTGAAGCAACATGAGACAGCGTCCGGTGGCATCGAAGGAAAATCAGATTAAGCATAAGTAGACGTAGAACATCAGAATTGTATTCAGTTATTACTTAGTTGTCATTGCAGTAATAATTCAGTCATAATTCAGATATGTCATAGTTCAGTTGGTATTCAGTTTTTGTATTAGAATGTAGGTGAAAAATAAAAAAATTAATAAAAATATTTTTTTAAAATTTAAATAGTGTATAAAATTTATTTTAATTTAATTTTTAAAGTCTTGGTATGATTAGTGTTAAAAAAAGAAAAATTGTTCATACATGAAATAAAACATAAAATTAACATTAAATAAAACAACAAGTCTTCTCTCTTTACATACTTTTAAGGAATATTATCGTCATTATCATTACAGAAAACACAAAAACGAAGGGAACATAGTATTCAATTGATTGTTGGTGCGAGTGCGCATCGCGAAACTTGTACATTTAATGCAACAACTTGGGCGAGATTACAGTTGAGAGTAATAAAGGGAAATGTTTTTTTTTCGACTTTTCTATAATTACATGAAGTTCTCCTTGTTTTCCTTGTTGTAGGCGGTAACGACGGGGGATATTTTGTGAAACGGCGGCTTCCGGCTATTCATTTGTTTCAAACTCGCCATGTAGGTGCCCTCTCGATTTTTGCCATTGATCTCCTTGGGCTTTTCGATGGGTGTCGAGTTCAGTATGACCGCCGGGTCTGATATATCAGCAGCGGTTTCACTGTCCTGAAAAACGAACCGAGTGAGATGTCGGCTTGGCGTAGGTGAGTGGCTGGCTTACCTCATTTATTGTTACCTTCACGTCGGACCAATCACTCTCCTGTCGCAACCGTTTCACAATATGATTGTGCGACGATGTGGATGCCAACACCCGTGGGTAGGAGAATTCTCGCTTAGATGGTGTTAGACCTGAAATTGAATTAAAGGCCCACGTAAGTTGAGGGTAGGTGACAACTTGCAAATCAACTCACCAGTTGGAGCGTAGGTCTGGAGTTCGTTTGTCCGGAACCTGTTCAGATCCTCTACACAATGCTTCATCTGGGTTCTGATTAGTTCATTCAGTTCTACTAACACTAAATTTAGGTCAATCTATTTAAAATATATAAATATTTCAATTAGCGCAAACCCTGGTAGTTAGCGCTTTACTATTGTTATTGTTAATATAATTTATTTATATTCTCAATAAAGTTATAATAATAATAAAAATAATAATTGATTTTATACTGTACCAACCTAACGCGTGCGTAGACTCTTATGTGATGATGTGATGTGATGTGATTTCGCGTGGTAGCTTGATCCTTGCCGTTGTTGTTAGAACTGTCCATTTTGATTAATATATGTTTTTGCTATTAAGATATAAATATTATAATATTATAAATAAAAACGAGCAAACACATTCACTTTGCTAACACAATTGTGACATATAACCATAAATAAAATAAATAGAGATATTCAACTGTCGAATAAATTTCCAAAATGGTTGACTGCCCACAAACTGGAAATATTCCATGAGTTGGTTCGTGAATACTGGCAATGTAAATAGTATTATAACATGCGTACATAAAGTTTATGTAGTAATTTGAACTTAAAAATTATAACAAAGTAAATAAATAAATAAATAAATAAAAATATAAAAATATAAATAAATAAATAAATAAATAAATAAATAAATAAATATATAAATAAATAAATAAATAAATAAATAAATAAATATATAATGAAATAAATAAATAAATAAATAAATATATAAATAAATAAAGAAATAAATAAATAAATAAATAAATAAATAAATAATAAATGAAATAAATAGAGATATTCAACTGTCAAATAAATTTCCAAAATGGTTGACTGCCCACAAACTGGAAATATTCCATGAGTTGGTTCGTGAATACTAGCAATGTAAATAGTATTATAACATGCGTACATAAAGTTTATATAGTAATTTGAACTTAAAAATTATAACCAAGTACTAGAAACTGCGAATAATGGAAATGCGCAACAAATCAAAATAGTTTGTGCACAGTATACATATTTTGTGTATAAGTTAAGAACTAAAATGCTTCAATTAACAACTACTTTTGGGACACCATCATCTTAATTTAAGTAGAAAAATAAAATGTTTTTGAGTAATCTATATATATGTAATGTTATAATGGCAATATGGTATAATTCAAGTGAATTTTGTTATTTTCTATTAAGGTGTTAAAGTACACACAAATGCCAAAGAAAAGACATACATATATGTGGGAATTGTTCAGAATTTATATTTCATCATAGAAATAACATTGGTATGAACTGTGAATAATTATTTCCAAATTGAATTTAAAGACCAAATCAGGTTTTGTTTCAACCATTATAGAATATTTGGACAGCAAAATATTTGAATTCAAATGTTACGTGACAATGATCAATGCATTCCAATATTCTTCCAGTGGTGTGAACATACCTTCTGCTAAACATCACTGCTGTGTTAAATTTCATCCTAATCCAATAAGCAATTCAGTTTTCTTATATGGTAATTGAACAGTCGAATTAATCAAGAAGACGTTGAAGAAACTCTACGGATAGAGATACATGTTGACCAAGTGGCGGATTACTTCAGAGGAACTATTCGGCCACTTCGTGAAGGAGAAAAGTTGCTGGAGGCTGATTGGATTTATTCACTTGGTATTGCTTCCACGCGATCACCAAACAATATAATTGGACAAGTACTTCAAACATCTAATTTAAGTGGGAAACCCCATGAAGTCACTCTTAAGAACCTCAACTTAGATTTCACGAAATGGAACTGTGTTTGCTCATGCAAAGGTGGAGTTGGAAAAAAGTGCAAACACATAGCTGCATGCCTCTTGTTCATACAAAGGTAAACACAATCTGACCATTTTATTTCATATATTACACATTTTCATTTGTAGAAATCCTATGTTGTCCTTCCTCAGTTGTACGGAGATGAAGCAGTCGTGGGGAAAGATTGGACGTGAAACGGCATCATCGGCGGAAACGGCGGAATAGTGATCAAAAACGTGCCACATACCACCGAAAAAAATTAGCAACCCCTTTGAAGTTGTCACCGATGTTGCGAAGAAGGAGTTCATGCAATTAGCACTGGAGTGTTGGTGAATAATACATAATTACTAGTTTTTACTAATATAATTGTTACAGTTGCAGCTAAATCGGAATTTGCAAAGACCAAGAATTGCTACAGGTCTGCGGCATCAGTTGAGACAACAGAAGAAGATCCATATATAAAGGAGTTCATTCAGATGGTCTTTACATGCATTGAAAAGGAGAAGTATTTGAATAAATTTATTCCACTTGTGGAAAAATATTTAATTAAAGAAACTATATTTAATCTTTTTAAGTATGTTACGAAAAGTTCGATTGAGGCTATGGCATTATGTAAGCAGACGTTAAACCAAAATAATCATTCCTGGCTAATTGAACGGAAACTTCGGATAACAGGTAGTATTGCTTATGAACTTTTTACATTTTCTTCTCAGGATGATAGTTTGGGAAAACAAATTATGAGAACATATACTTCGTTTGGGGGAAATGAAAACACAGCGTATGGACTTCATGCTGAAAAGAAAGCCAAACTCAAATACGGGGAATTATATTTAATTTTTGATTGTGGTTTGGTTATCTCCCCGTCACTTCCGTTCTTAGCATGCAGTCCAGACGGTCTTTCTTTCAACGGAGACGAGTGGAAGACCGTTGAAATCAAATGCCCAACAACAGGAAAGTATCTGAACGTGAAAGATGTCGCCAAAGAGTAAAATATTTAAAACTTGTAAACAATGAATTCGTTCTTAACGAAAAGCACAAGTACTATGGCCAAGTGCAATTAGGATTATCTATACTCAATTAAAAAAACTGTGATTTCGTAGTTTATAGTTCTTTTGATAATTCGATCTTAATAATTAATATTTCTATTAATTATGATTTTTTGAGTGTTTTTTTAAAAAAAATAATTTATGTTTATTTTGAATATGTGATATTTATTCAAACGCAATCATTGATTTCAATTGTATGAACTGTATGAACAAATGTGATATTTGCAATATTAGCTTTATATTTTTGTACTTTTTGGGTTTTTCCCTTTTTTGTTTGTTGGAAACGAAAGAAATGTTATGTTTATAAATTTATTGAATTCCTTAAATACATGCATTAATAGTTATTTATTTAAAACAAATTGTTTTACTTTATAAATTTATCTTCTCCCAATATAGGAGATATAGCAGATATTACTTTCACAATGTCGTAAAAGTATGCCAGATTTGAGATCTGGATAGTATCGCACAAAATTTTAAATTGCTTTATCCTTTGGATTCGTCTTTCAACATGAACTCTAGCTGATGCTATTAGGCGATCTTCTTCAGCATTCTCCTTCGTCCTACCTGGCTGCATGAATTGAGGTCAAATCATTTTGACCCCAAGCTGCTGCAACTCATTGCCAATCATAAAGCCTTTGTCCACCTTTAAAAAAGAATAAAATGTGACATGTGAATGTGTATATAAAAAAATGTATATCCATATTTACCATTGCAGCATCACCTGGTTTCAACTTAGTGGCGAGGTCAGAGAGATTGAAAATGGCCTTGTCCGATGTTCGTCCCGCTGCAGCTAAACTTATAAAATTTATGAGGCCTGATGGAGTGACCCCTATAAGAAGCTTAACGGTATTAGTGCCCTTATAGTGGGAGTACGTGCATGTTCTGCAAGTGATGCAACCGAACTTAATGGTTTTAATTTCGGTGCAATCTAAAACTGCAACCGTGTTAGGATATTTCGCAAAACACTGAGGTAAACTTCTCTGGTTTTCCTCTTTTGTTGGCCAATAAATGAAGCATTCCAAAACCTTTGCCAACAGTTGGATTGTATCAGCAAAGTATTTTTGGGATGTTCTCTCCGTAATTTTAAAAATATTTGCTAACGCTACGTTTGACAAATTTAATTTCAATTTTGCCATAGTCAGCAAAATTCTGTTTTTGTAGTCCATGACACTATTGAAGTGCTCTTCGGGTCGAACAACATTACACATTTTTATAAGAGCTTCTAAATGCGCTTGCGATGGTATTCCAGCTAGAGATTTAAGCTTCTTGTTTGTGTCAAAGGTCATACCCACAATCTTAATTTGTTTTTCATACACTTGTGTGCATTTATGTCGCTGACTGATTGTGGTTTGGACTCCAACAGAGACATTGGAAGTAATGGTGTTAGCGGGTATGTCTTCATCACCATAAACTGGTTCAACGTCCAAAACATGAGACATTTGCTAGAATAGAAGTGTAATAAATGGGCTTTTTTAATTGCATTAACTTACCTGTTTCTGTAACGCTCTCATCTCTAACCTGTCATATCTTGCTTTTAAATTACATGCAATTTTTCTTACTATCCTACTCTTTGGAAGGTTCAATGTGGGAAAAGCTGCATCCACCTAACGACGTCTTCTTAATTTTCCTCTATTTATGGGGACAATCATTTTGTTTGCTTCAAAGTGCAAACTACATATTACGAAATATTTAGGAAATGGTTTTTCCCATCTTCAAAACATGTTTCCATATCAAGAGTTCCTTCGGGTTATCCAGCACTCTTTTCGGCAGTTTGTGCATGGATATAGTCCTACTTCCGTAGGAGTTGCACTGTGGAACTCCGCAATGTTGAGTAACCGGCCGCTTTGTATTCATATTTTAATACTTTTTCTGAAATAATAGTTAAACGGATATCAAATTAGTTCCACACACTCACAATTTGAATTCCATATTTTTACCTGTTGTCCAAGAAAAAATCCGTAACACTTCACAACCACTAGACCCTAAGATACAGTTTATTATCTTTGTATTTAACTTTTCTCTGCAACCGAAATCAACAATTTTATATTAAATTTCACTATTTGAATTCTCTACCGAATTTGAATTTTAAATACAACTTTGTTCCCGCGGATGAGCTGTCACAATTTTGCATAAGAACGCAGCTAATTAAAATTAACACCAGAGGGCACTGACACTGTCGGAATATTTCGGTACTAACATTATTAGACAAAATTCAAAATTTTGAATGTTGGATATTGTTATTTTTATAGTGTTGAATTTTTTTTATATTAACAAACGTGAGAAAAAGTCTTCCAACGCCAAGCAAATCTAATAAAGGTTGCATGGCCGTAATGACGGCCCATTTTCTAACTGAAGAAATATTGAACGCGCCAAGTGCAATTATTAAACAAGAAAAATCTATATATACGTGAAAACTTTCAATTGCCTTTAAAAGATCTGTACAAGACGTTAGAACTTCCCGCAAAAATGCCCGTCCTGGTATGTGATGAACTTGAACCTGATGTTCTGCTTATCAATGATTTCACAGGAACGATAACCCTAGACAATGCTGATCAAGATCTAAATGGTACCTACTTACTAAAATTTATCAACGTTACTGTAAAAATCAACGATCAAACATACAAAAACGCTAAAGCACCTCAAATTCAAGTACTACCAGCTGTTTTCCAACCAACTCCAGCAGAAAAAAATGTCATCAATGTACTATCGCTAGAAGATCTCAACAATACGAAGATGATTGACCTATTGGCATCAGAAAACTTTTCACACCACTACATCAAATATGGGATAGTCATAATATCTGTTGTCACAGTTTTATCAATACTAACATGCAAAAGAAATAATAATAAACCCTTTAATATTATAAAAATCGATAAAGCAAATAATAACTCTGCAGAATTTTTCCCCGACACTTCAAAGGCATTGACCTCCAGCACCATGAACATACCCAACATTTACAATGTTCCATTTTTTTGAATGAGGACATTCAACTTTAGAGGGGAGGAGTTAATGCAAACGACACTTTAATATGGAACTCCAATGGTGTGAATAATGATGACCATGCAGATTCCCAGTACCGTTCGTACCAGGCACCGTGCACATGATCGTACCTGGCACAATGCACATGCAAACCAATGCACTATATCAGCAACATGTGGGAAAGCATCATATTGCACCTGTGAAGCAACATGAGACAGCGTCCGGTGGCATCGAGGGAAAATCAGATTAAGCATAAGTAGACGTAGAACATCAGAATTGTATTCAGTTATTACTTAGTTGTCATTGCAGTAATAATTCAGTCATAATTCAGATATGTCATAGTTCAGTTGGTATTCAGTTTTTGTATTAGAATGTAGGTGAAAAATAAAAAAATGAATAAAAATATTTTTTTAAAATTTAAATAGTGTATAAAATTTATTTTAATTTAATTTTTAAAGTCTTGGTATGATAAGTGTTAAAAAAATAAAAATTGTTCATACATGAAATAAAACATAAAATTAACATTAAATAACACAACAAGTCTTCTCTCTTTACATACTTTTAAGGAATATTATCATCATTATCATTACAGAAAACAAACAAAAACGAAGGGAACATGGTATTCAATTGATTGTTGGTGCGAGTGCGCATCGCGAAACTTGTACATTTAATGCAACAACTTGGGCGAGATTACAGTTGAGAGTAATAAAGGGAAATGTTTTTTTTTTTTTCGACTTTTCTATAATTTCATGAAGTTCTCCTTGTTTTCCTTGTTGTAGGCGGTAACGACGGGGGATATTTTGTGAAACGGCGGCTTCCGGCTATTCATTTGTTTCAAACTCGCCATGTAGGTGCCCTCTCGATTTTTGCCATTGATCTCCTTGGGCTTTTCGATGGGATTCAGATCGATGGGTGTCGAGTTCAGTATGACCGCCGGGTCTGATATATCAGCAGCGGTTTCACTGTCCTGAAAAACGAACCGAGTGAGATGTCGGCTTGGCGTAGGTGAGTGGCTGACTTACCTCATTTATTGTTACCTCCACGTCGGACCAATCACTCTCCTGTCGCAACCGTTTCACAATAGGATTGTGCGACGATGTGGATGCCAACACCCGTGGGTAGGAGAATTCTCGCTTAGATGGTGTTAGACCTGAAATTGAATTAAAGGCCCACGTAAGTTGAGGGTAGGTGACAACTTGCAAATCAACTCACCAGTTGGAGCGTAGGTCTGGAGTTCGTTTGTCCGGAACCTGTTCAGATCCTCTACACAATGCTTCATCTGGGTTCTGATTAGTTCATTCAGTTCTACTAACACTAAATTTAGGTCAATCTATTTAAAATATATAAATATTTTAATTAGCGCAAACCCTGGTAGTTAGCGCTTTACTATTGTTATTGTTAATATAATTTATTTATATTCTCAATAAAGTTATAATAATAATAATAATTGATTTTATACTGTACCAACCTAACGCGTGCGTAGACTCTTATGTGATGATGTGATGTGATGTGATTTCGCGTGGTAGCTTGATCCTTGCCGTTGTTGTTAGAACTGTCCATTTCGATGAATATAATTTTGTTTGCTATAAAGATATAAATATTATAATATTATAAATAAAGACGAGCAAACACATTTACTTCGCTAACAAAATACTGACACATAACCACAAATGAAATAAATAGAGATATTCAACTGTCAAATAAATTTCCAAAATGGTTGACTGCCCACAAACTGGAAATATTCCATGAGTTGGTTCGTGAATACTAGCAATGTAAATAGTATTATAACATGCGTACATAAAGTTTATATAGTAATTTGAACTTAAAAATTATAACCAAGTACTAGAAACTGCGAATAATGGAAATGCGCAACAAATCAAAATAGTTTGTGCACAGTATACATATTTTGTGTATAAGTTAAGAACTAAAATGCTTCAATTAACAACTACTTTTGGGACACCATCATCTTAATTTAAGTAGAAAAATAAAATGTTTTTGAGTAATCTATATATATGTAATGTTATAATGGCAATATGGTATAATTCAAGTGAATTTTGTTATTTTCTATTAAGGTGTTAAAGTACACACAAATGCCAAAGAAAAGACATACATATATGTGGGAATTGTTCAGAATTTATATTTCATCATAGAAATAACATTGGTATGAACTGTGAATAATTATTTCCAAATTGAATTTAAAGACCAAATCAGGTTTTGTTTCAACCATTATAGAATATTTGGACAGCAAAATATTTGAATTCAAATGTTACGTGACAATGATCAATGCATTCCAATATTCTTCCAGTGGTGTGAACATACCTTCTGCTAAACATCACTGCTGTGTTAAATTTCATCCTAATCCAATAAGCAATTCAGTTTTCTTATATGGTAATTGAACAGTCGAATTAATCAAGAAGACGTTGAAGAAACTCTACGGATAGAGATACATGTTGACCAAGTGGCGGATTACTTCAGAGGAACTATTCGGCCACTTCGTGAAGGAGAAAAGTTGCTGGAGGCTGATTGGATTTATTCACTTGGTATTGCTTCCACGCGATCACCAAACAATATAATTGGACAAGTACTTCAAACATCTAATTTAAGTGGGAAACCCCATGAAGTCACTCTTAAGAACCTCAACTTAGATTTCACGAAATGGAACTGTGTTTGCTCATGCAAAGGTGGAGTTGGAAAAAAGTGCAAACACATAGCTGCATGCCTCTTGTTCATACAAAGGTAAACACAATCTGACCATTTTATTTCATATATTACACATTTTCATTTGTAGAAATCCTATGTTGTCCTTCCTCAGTTGTACGGAGATGAAGCAGTCGTGGGGAAAGATTGGACGTGAAACGGCATCATCGGCGGAAACGGCGGAATAGTGATCAAAAACGTGCCACATACCACCGAAAAAAATTAGCAACCCCTTTGAAGTTGTCACCGATGTTGCGAAGAAGGAGTTCATGCAATTAGCACTGGAGTGTTGGTGAATAATACATAAATTACTAGTTTTTACTAATATAATTGTTACAGTTGCAGCTAAATCGGAATTTGCAAAGACCAAGAATTGCTACAGGTCTGCGGCATCAGTTGAGACAACAGAAGAAGATCCATATATAAAGGAGTTCATTCAGATGGTCTTTACATGCATTGAAAAGGAGAAGTATTTGAATAAATTTATTCCACTTGTGGAAAAATATTTAATTAAAGAAACTATATTTAATCTTTTTAAGTATGTTACGAAAAGTTCGATTGAGGCTATGGCATTATGTAAGCAGACGTTAAACCAAAATAATCATTCCTGGCTAATTGAACGGAAACTTCGGATAACAGGTAGTATTGCTTATGAACTTTTTACATTTTCTTCTCAGGATGATAGTTTGGGAAAACAAATTATGAGAACATATACTTCGTTTGGGGGAAATGAAAACACAGCGTATGGACTTCATGCTGAAAAGAAAGCCAAACTCAAATACGGGGAATTATATTTAATTTTTGATTGTGGTTTGGTTATCTCCCCGTCACTTCCGTTCTTAGCATGCAGTCCAGACGGTCTTTCTTTCAACGGAGACGAGTGGAAGACCGTTGAAATCAAATGCCCAACAACAGGAAAGTATCTGAACGTGAAAGATGTCGCCAAAGAGTAAAATATTTAAAACTTGTAAACAATGAATTCGTTCTTAACGAAAAGCACAAGTACTATGGCCAAGTGCAATTAGGATTATCTATACTCAATTAAAAAAACTGTGATTTCGTAGTTTATAGTTCTTTTGATAATTCGATCTTAATAATTAATATTTCTATTAATTATGATTTTTTGAGTGTTTTTTTTTAAAATAATTTATGTTTATTTTGAATATGTGATATTTATTCAAACGCAATCATTGATTTCAATTGTATGAACTGTATGAACAAATGTGATATTTGCAATATTAGCTTTATATTTTTGTACTTTTTGGGTTTTTCCCTTTTTTGTTTGTTGGAAACGAAAGAAATGTTATGTTTATAAATTTATTGAATTCCTTAAATACATGCATTAATAGTTATTTATTTAAAACAAATTGTTTTACTTTATAAATTTATCTTCCCCCAATATAGGGGAGGAAAGATTAGATATAGCACATATTACTTTCACAATGTCGTAAAAGTATGCCAGATTTGAGATCTGGATAGTATCGCACAAAATTTTAAATTGCTTTATCCTTTGGATTCGTCTTTCAACATGAACTCTAGCTGATGCTATTAGGCGATCTTCTTCAGCATTCTCCTTCGTCCTACCTGGCTGCATGAATTGAGGTCGAATCATTTTGACCCCAAGCTGCTGCAACTCATTGCCAATCATAAAGCCTTTGTCCACCTTTAAAAAAGAATAAAATGTGACATGTGAATGTGTATATAAAAAAATGTATATCCATATATACCATTGCAGCATCACCTGGTTTCAACTTAGTGGCGAGGTCAGAGAGATTGAAAATGGCCTTGTCCGATGTTCGTCCCGCTGCAGCTAAACTTATAAAATTTATAAGGCCTGATGGAGTGACCCCTATAAGAAGCTTAACGGTATTAGTGCCCTTATAGTGGGAGTACGTGCATGTTCTGCAAGTGATGCAACCGAACTTAATGGTTTTAATTTCGGTGCAATCTAAAACTGCAACCGTGTTAGGATATTTCGCAAAACACTGAGGTAAACTTCTCTGGTTTTCCTCTTTTGTTGGCCAATAAATGAAGCATTCCAAAACCTTTGCCAACAGTTGGATTGTATCAGCAAAGTATTTTTGGGATGTTCTCTCCGTAATTTTAAAAATATTTGCTAACGCTACGTTTGACAAATTTAATTTCAATTTTGCCATAGTCAGCAAAATTCTGTTTTTGTAGTCCATGACACTATTGTAGTGCTCTTCGGGTCGAACAACATTACACATTTTTATAAGAGCTTCTAAATGCGCTTGCGATGGTATTCCAGCTAGAGATTTAAGCTTCTTGTTTGTGTCAAAGGTCATACCCACAATCTTAATTTGTTTTTCATACACTTGTGTGCATTTATGTCGCTGACTGATTGTGGTTTGGACTCCAACAGAGACATTGGAAGTAATGGTGTTAGCGGGTATGTCTTCATCACCATAAACTGGTTCAACGTCCAAAACATGAGACATTTGCTAGAATAGAAGTGTAATAAATGGGCTTTTTTAATTGCGTTAACTTACCTGTTTCTGTAAAGCTCTCATCTCTAACCTGTCATATCTTGCTTTTAAATTACATGCAATTTTTCTTACTATCCTACTCTTTGGAAGGTTCAATGTGGGAAAAGCTGCATCCACCTAACGACGTCTTCTTAATTTTCCTCTATTTATGGGGACAATCATTTTGTTTGCTTCAAAGTGCAAACTACATATTACGAAATATTTAGGAAATGGTTTTTCTCATCTTCAAAACATGTTTCCATATCAAGAGTTCCTTCGGGTTATCCAGCACTCTTTTCGGCAGTTTGTGCATGGATATAGTCCTACTTCCGTAGGAGTTGCACTGTGGAACTCCGCAATGTTGAGTAACCGGCCGCTTTGTATTCATATTTTAATACTTTTTCTGAAATAATAGTTAAACGGATATCATTAGTTCCACACACTCACAATTTGAATTCCATATTTTTACCTGTTGTCCAAGAAAAAATCCGTATTATTCCTGAGAATTTAATACTTCACAACCACTAGACCCTAAGATACAGTTTATTATCTTTGTATTTAACTTTTCTCTGCAACCGAAATCAACAATTTTATATTAAATTTCACTATTTGAATTCTCTACCGAATTTGAATTTTAAATACAACTTTGTTCCCGCGGATGAGCTGTCACAATTTTGCATAAGAACGCAGCTAATTAAAATTAACACCAGAGGGCACTGACACTGTCGGAATATTTCGGTACTAACATTATTAGACAAAATTCAAAATTTTGAATGTTGGATAATATTATTTTTATAGTGTTGAATTCTTTTTATATTAACAAACGTGAGAAAAAGTCTTCCAACGCCAAGCAAATCTAATAATG